>JAWWEM010000010.1:7330454-7383413 GCA_035582935.1 Ormyrus thymus
AAATATAGAAAAATTGCGAAGCAGGTTATGCACTGTCTGCACAATCGCGATTGCGCAAGACTTTGTTACCAGGGTACAGTGGTTGTACTGGCTACTCCATCTGCCCAACCTTCAACAGCAATGGTCGACTCGACCACAGGTATATATTCCTTTACGACGGGTGCAAGTTCCTTCGCCGCTTGTTCCTCTTTCTCGGCCTGAAGGTCATACAGAAAATCATTTACAAAACTTATTCTCGAGAATATAAAGTTTTATATGATTTTTATTTTACGGACAGTCGGGTCTTTGCATGTAAAACAATAGCGTAGGCGTATAAAATTTGGAATATAAAATAAAACATTTACTACTGCTATATACATTAGCTTTCCAAAAATACTTAGCCGAAATCAGGGAAAAATATTTTATTTCTAAACAATTCTGGAAGTACCTCATCCGGATCTCTGTAAAAGAAGAGGTCGACGACGACGTCCCACTTGATCTCCCGAGGAATAGAGCCTCTCAGACGCAAGACTTCGCGAGCGAGCAGCCACCACATAAGTCCAATGCTGTAAGGCCCCTTATTATTGCACGGGATGGCAATGTCGACGAATCGAAGCGGCGAGTCGGCGTTGCAAAACGCTATTACAGGAATGTTTACGTAGCTGGCCTCGGTAATCGGCTGGTGGTCGGTCGCTGGATCCGTCACTATTAATAGCCTCGGCTCTCGGAATGCCGCCTAAGAAATCATTGCACCATTAAAAACTGCATCGCAAAGTTGACTTCCGTCCGAGGCACGCACGAGTACCTGAATCTGGTTCGTGAAAGCGCCGGGGGTGAAGCGGCCGGCGATAGGGGTGGCCCCGGTGTGCGTAGCAAATTTTAAGACAGCTCGCTGGCCGTACGACCGACAGCTTATTACAAAAACTTCGCTCGGATGCTCGATGGCTACAATCGCACGTGCCGCGAGGAGGAGCTTCTCCCACGTTCGTTTCAAGTTGATGATATTTATACCTGCGACGAGAATAAAAGGTTGCGGCTTTTCGTTTTTCTCGTGAAGCATGTGTGGCTTACCGTCGGAGCGTCGCTTGAAAATGTACTGCTTCATTTGAAAATTGACATTTTCAGTGCCCAAATGAACACTTGCTGCCAGCATCTTCGTGACATCGTCCTCCCTTAACGACAAAGCGTCGAACCCTCCGGACATGATATCGAACTGGAATTACTCTTCACCCCTACAAAAATGCATCTTTTTTAGTTTTGTTCTTGAGAGCTATAAACATTTAAAAATTAATATTATATTTGGCCACTTTTACCTTATGCTAAATGCAAATGTTCATAATTTGTTTTAACGAAAATAAAGCAGACGATCAAAGTAATAAAACAATAATGAATCTTAACCTTAAAGAAGTCAATCAAAGAACAAAAAAGATCTTTATGACTTCAACATTATTAAAGATAATTCTTTAGTTTACAAAATATTATTCAAACGAACGAGCCATTATTTTACACAGGAATATAAATTGAACATTACAGGTTATTTGACAATGGCTTGGGTAAAGTGTGGGCCGAAGAAGCTTGTATTACAAAATAAACTGCAAATTAGACTGCTCTCAATTAAATCCTATCATATCGTTTCCTTAACGAGCAATTTTAAAAATTGAAAAACCGTAAAAAAATAGTATTTAAATTTAAATGCAAGTACTTACAGGATCGAGTTGTCTGCCGGCAGCTGCAGACGCCGCAGTGCCCACATATATATACATATTACCTACATACGCGAGATTTGCGCGAGGGCCGCGAGGACGCCGTGTCGGTCCATTATCCGTCGCTGATGGAATCAAATTTCTGATTTAAAAATAAATTACTTTCAGTTAAGATGCGTTAAAATTGCGTATGAATGTTAGAAACTGTTATATATTATTTGATTTTTCGGTTTACGACAATTATGCAATCTAAATTTAATTAATTCATAACAAATTTTAAGTTTTCTACTACTTCCTGTGTGCGTAAATACCAATAAACATTAATACCGCAGCTAAAATAGTTATTGATAATGGGTTTAAATAAAAAAAGAATACATGCTTGCATATTGATCTGAGATATTAAATATGCTTGTGTACATTTTAACTGATAATAAAGGGTATAGCATTCATTACTAAAAATAACCGCTGTATAAAGATAATTTTCTAATAATGCGAGGATGAGGGGCAGGGAAAAATGCACCTCAAAATGTACTGCTTTAAAAAATTTTTAATTAAAATGTATATTTTATTAGTTTTCCTGTATTTACTCATTTTTTTGTTCTCTATAAAAGAGAGAAATTAAAAAGTACAAAGTCATCGTAAAAAAAGACGTACGATTAACGAGGAGTATCGATTAAAGTACCGTCAACTGTTTGTAAATACGACCAGTGAAGAGCTTTTTACGTTTGACGAAAGTGTCACGCTTGTAAACAAAGCCCTTGTCAAAGGCAGATAATTTAATCTCATACTTGTGCAGCGCGTAATATATACCTTTAAATTTGAAATAGCCAACTGCTGTATACACTCGAAGTCGAAGGAAAAACCTCTTTGTCATTAAGTTTTGAGTACTCGAGTCAGATTGCTGGCCGTTCGCCATGCGTTTGAACTCGTCGCGAGTCTCAGTGCCTGTTACGCTTTGGATAGATTCGCGTGACTTTAAGTTTAGCGTCGCTAAACGAAAATTTAGAAGTATAATTTTCAACTGAGTGATACCTTCTCCTGGAAGAAATCTACAAGACTGTATTAAAAAATTGGGTTTCACGAAAATCAAAAAAAAAAAAAGAGGAAAACGTTCGTGCATGTAAAAGCAAGTAAGAGATAGACTTTATTTAATCGATAAGATATTTTCAAATACGATTTCATTTCTGTCTTCGAATTTGAATTTTTTGAGTAATGTAACGCTTATTCGACATTGCTTCGGTAGTTAAAAATTTTTTTTCAAAGCTTACAAATCAACGACTGCCGTGTTTTGAAATTTTTCATTTTTCTAGCCTTTGAAATAAAGAATTTCCAAAAAGTATACGTAGTCGCAACTGGTTTGCAGCTTACACGGAAACTCTGAAACGAGCGAAAATTCATCAAACCGATATTTGCAAAAAGTCTTGCGTGCTTTTCAACCGAGAAGACCTTACGTACTTAGAAACCTTAACTACGTTTTAATTGACTTGGATAAACAGGTAAGGATTAGTTAGTCTAATTAATCCACCGTCCCCATATAATTTAATATAATAATTTCGTTTGAAAAAATTGCAACGTATGAGTAACGTTTATTCATTTTTCTAGAAAAATTCAAGAATACCCCGACGTTTTCGTGAAACCTCATTTTTTATCAAGTCTGTACAAATCACCGTGCAATTTTCATATTAAATCTCCCGCCTTGTCGCCCCCACCCGTTGAACCTCCACACAAAAAATCATCAAGAGAGCCTTTTAATCCACAGAACCTTCTGAAATTTCCTTACCACCTGCAAAAGCTCGAGCGCCTGGATTACCCGGTCGCTCGATTTTTCTCCGTCCTCCAAAGCTTCCGAATTAAATTTCTAAAAACTTCGATCGCCGACTTTAAAAGCACCGGGTCGGCTGCACGGGCCAACGTCTTCGAGGGCAGCACCCGCGAGTCTTCGCGCTCCCCCTCGCGGCGTTCCGAGGAGTCTTCGCTGTGACGCAATAGGAACTCGTCCTTTTCGTCGCGCTACCGTGAGTGGAACATGTCGTATACTAGTGAACGAAGGTAAGTGTACGGTATTTTCGCGCGTTTTCCGTCCCGAAAGCGTCGACAATTGTTAGCGGGAGCCGGGGAAAGTCGAGGTGCGGGTCGGCGAGTCGGCGGAAAAATCGTGGACCGCTCGACGCGGCGGCAAACTGTGCGGCATGTGGGAGCCTCGCGCTCGCGGCCCCCCTGACAACATGGCCGAGTGTGTTTCTGCCATACAGCGCGGCCGCGTGCTTCGTTTTTTGGCTCCGCGCGCACTTCCCTTTACCCCCGAGCAGGACGTTTCTCTCTTTTCGGCGAACGCTGCACTTATTGTCGCCGTGCAAGCATCCGAGGAGTGCCGTTGTCGAGTCGCGAGTGCACGCGCTCGCGGGTTAGGTGTGCGGGAGTGTGTGAGAGAAAGAGAGACAGAGACAGAAAGAGGGACGGAGGCGCTTTTTGGCCCTAACCTTACTTTCTCGACTCCCCCGGGTGTGCGCACGCATGTATACGCTCGCGCGTGGAATTTTCCGGCGTCGACGCGCGCAGCTTATCGACGGCCAGGAGAGAATTTTGTGGCTATCGGCCAGCTATCCGCCAACGTTTCCTTACGTAATTTCGCGTAACGGATTATCAAGAATTCCGCTGAGTTCCTCTTCACTCGACTCTGGTATTTCCCGGATTAGCGTTTAATCAGGCCACCGCGCTTAGCAGCGGGGAGGGAGGGAATGCCGTTCTTTTTTTCCTTCCGTCCGAGCACGCTTTTCAAGGTGTTGCACGCGGCCATGCTTTCGCGCGTGACTCATTGACGGGTGTCTCTTGCTCTGGTGCATATCGCCAGTCGCCGCAACTTTCTTGAGAGTAGGCTGATGTCTGCCCGTGACGACACACGACCTTCGCGAAACGCGATCGCGCGCGTGCGAGCTAGCAATCTCCGACGGTCGCGCGGAAAAAAGGCCTCGCGCCTGCAGATGCATACCTCGCTCGCTCCGGCTCCGCTTCCCTCCTCTCGCTGCCGAGTTCTAGAGCGGGGCGGCATGGCACACTTATGCCGTAGCGCGCCTCGCTCTTGAAAACAGGTGTCCGGTACGCGCATACATTGGCCTTTTTGGCGAGGCTCATTGATAATTGCTCGGGCTGGCACGACGTGGGAGGGAGGCCAGATCCGGCCGATGCGAGCGGATTTGTGCTTTACGGATTGTTGAGGGGTCGAACGTAAATGGCGGTTTCGCTTGCGGGATTAAACATTGATTAAATATGTAATCTGTCCGTGCATTTAAAGAGCAGGAACATTTAAATTTTTTAAAACTTCGGGTCAATCGATAAGATAATTGGAATTCGATACAACTATGTGGATTTTTAGATGTTTTTATCCTCGAGTGAAATATTTGAGTCACTGGAGACAGTGATTCACTTCACAATTTTCCTGGTATTCAAAGCAGATGGTACATTTTCGAAAATATGCACACGTTTCTGCGACGTTCTTTGAAGAGAAACTTTTCCGAGTGAAAAGCCGTCCTTCCCATAGTTTACCTTGGCCTAGCAATAAAATCAATAAACTCAGCATGGGTTAGGCACAGTAAATTTGCAATAGCATGTCCTTGAAATTTTACAGGGATTTTTTTGGAAAGTTTCGTTACGTTCAGGTATTCGAAAATTGGGACTCCGTGACAGGCAAGATATAATTCGGGCTCATAAGAATCGTACGCGTTTTAATTGTGCATACTTCAGCCTGGCCCAATCTCTTATTATCTGTTGTAATTATAATTATATCTGTTTATAATTTTGAGCAGTGCTGCAGTGCTGTACGCAATTGAAAAGTACGGAATTTTCATACACGCAAATCGTACGATGTCTCATAGCAACCTTGGCTGCTACTTTCGTTCAGGTCAAAATTCCAAGCAATAGGGGAGGGGTTAGAGGGAGAGAAGGGTCGAAGTTTCCGATGCCGCTGGGAAAGCCTCCGGACTTTTCCGAGGGAGCAGACGGTCATTGACGCCGAGGGGTGAAAATTAAGGGGGGAGGGGGCGGTGGTGGCGCGAGTATAAGCCAGATAAAAAGACGTACCGCCCGCTTTGCGCACACGCCGATGACGCGCTCTTTATTCGGAAGTGAACTCATCGGGCCCTCTTTTTCCTTCTCTATCTCTCTCTCTCTCTCGCTCCCGGGCGTCTTATTGCCTAGCGCGTCACGTGATTTTCCGAGCGAGGAAGAGAGCAGGGGAGACATAGAGGGAGAGAGAAGAGGGAAACGCTTCTGCTCTGCCGCGTGCGGTTGGCTAGCCTCCCTCTCTTTTCTAAAGTGCTAAGCTGCCGTGTAGCCGCATGCACGCGCTCGACCGTCCGCTCTCTTTCGTGCGGCCAAAGTTCTATCCTATTTCGCTACCTGGGCCATCTGCCTCATTCTGTCCTTCGTCGTAGCAGATCCCCGCTGTGCTGAGAGAGGGTGGAACACGTGCAAGGGTGGGAGAAGTGCTAGCATACATAAATAAAGGGACCTCACATCTAAGGACAACATTTGAGTTTCGGTTTTTCCAAGACGGACGTCCGAGAATTAGCTATCAAGAAGCAACATGAGTGAAGAGAAAAAGTAATTTCTTTGACTTGCGTTCTTTATTTTTTTTCTTTCCTTAACAACGTGTGCTCAGTTTCGTGTGTGCGAGTTTGAACTCTGGCCTTGTGTGTTTGTACCGCGTCCCGTCGCGTTTTACATTGCTGAACATTTTGCAATCGTCAGCCGCCTGGCTATGTATAAGGCGTGCAAGCAAGACATCGAGGAGGGAGGGAGAGAAAGAGAGAGAGAGAGACAGAAGCGTTATCACCGTCACGGCGTCGTGTGCTGACGCAGCAAATTTTTGTGCGTGTGCTTGCTGCCCTAGCTTTTTCAAATAATCTAGCCGAGTTTATCTGCGTGCTCTATGCGTGGTCCCCGTTTTTTTCTCTTGCTTGCCTGCGCGACTTCTCCGTCTCTTTCTCTCCCGGGCTTGCTCTCGATGCCGGCTGCTGCTGCCGCTGCTGCCTCGTCGGTATCGAAGCTTTGAAACTGCCATTTTACGTGCATTGTTGCTTGATACATATAACTCGATGCCGCCACCGCGTAACATCTGTTTTATTTTCGTCCGCGCCGCTTTCCTTGACCATGAGGCTGGCATTCCTCGCTGCTGTGCCGCTGCGAGAACGTTGTTTTGACACATGTGCGCGCGCGCGTCTGTGTAACGTGAGAACTCGTGTGCGAATATTGACAAGTGCAGGGGAAGGTTGCATCTCTAATCATTTGGCTTTGCTTTTACAGAAACGATGATCAATGGTCCGGAGATTCTAAAAATGGACCAAGTGATGGCGAGCAGCCGATGTATGCTGGCCCACCGGGAATGGACCCGGATGGCGTCATTGAAAGTAACTGGGATGTTGTGAGTATCTTTTCAAACTTGAGAATTTTTCTTCGACTTGCAAAAAAAGTTGCCAGTTTAGGGCTGAAGTATTTACTAAAAAGTATTGCTTTTTTAGGTCGTGGACAACTTTGATGACATGCACTTAAAAGAAGAATTACTCCGTGGTATTTATGCCTATGGTTTTGAAAAACCATCTGCTATTCAACAAAGAGCAATTCTTCCCTGTGTGAAAGGTCATGATGTTATTGCCCAGGCTCAGTCTGGTAAGATACACTTTTTAATCGAAAATTTTGGCATTGATTGTGATCAATTCAATGTTTAAACCTTAATTTTGAAACAGATTTTAATAATGATGTAAAATTTAATTACAGGAACTGGCAAAACCGCTACTTTCTCAATTTCTATTTTGCAGAAAATTGACACAAATACTAATGAGTGTCAGGCATTGATTTTAGCCCCAACCCGTGAGTTAGCTCAGCAGGTAATATTCATAATTTTTGTAAAAAATTATAATTATATTATAAATAGTTAAAAACCTTACTTTTAAATAAATAAATAGCCATTGTTAATGTTTACTTAAGAGTTTATCATTTTACTTTGTCACAATGCACTGCAAATTAACATTTAAAACTTTATTTCAGATTCAAAAAGTTGTAATCGCTCTTGGCGATTTTATGCGTGCCCAATGTCACGCTTGCATTGGTGGAACGAATGTGCGCGAGGATATTCGCAAACTGGACCAAGGAGTGCACGTAGTTGTCGGAACTCCCGGTCGTGTTTACGATATGATTAGCCGACGTGCTCTGCGATCAAACCATATCAAACTGTTCGTACTAGACGAGGCCGATGAGATGTTATCTCGTGGTTTTAAAGACCAGATTCATGACGTGTTCAAGCTTCTGCCAACGGAAGTGCAGGTAAAATAATATTGTTTTTCAATATTAAGAGAAGAAAAATTTGAATAAGGTGTTCTTTATCGACTAACTGAAAACAATTTTTTAAATTTTATCGAAATTTAAGAGTAAATATAAGTGTCCCGTTGTTTTTCTTTTTATTTAAGAAAGCGTACCTTAAAATCGTAATTTTGAAAAATTAGTTTTGAAAAATAGTTTGTTTAGATATTTTGATAAAATATTGAATTATTCGCTTGAAAACAAAACATTAATAAATCCAAATGGTTTCAGGTCATCCTTTTGTCGGCTACAATGCCAACAGATGTTTTGGAAGTCTCCAAATGTTTTATGAGAGATCCAGTTCGTATTCTGGTTAAAAAAGAAGAACTAACTCTTGAGGGTATCAAGCAGTTCTTTATTTACATTGAGAAAGAAGATTGGAAGCTTGATACACTGTGTGATTTGTATGATACTCTTAGTATCACGCAAGCAGTAATCTTTTGTAACACACGTCGTAAGGTCGATTGGCTTACAGAGAGCATGCATACCCGAGATTTTACCGTGTCGGCTATGCATGGAGACATGGAGCAACGCGAACGTGATCTTATCATGAGACAGTTCCGTACTGGATCGTCTAGAGTTCTTATAACTACCGATTTATTGGCAAGAGGAATTGATGTCCAACAAGTTTCGTTGGTAATCAATTATGATCTACCCTCAAACAGGGAGAACTACATTCATAGGTATGTTGAATTTGATAAATTAAAATTAATGTCTACCACAGTGTTACTGGTTGAACCTTGTCATTTTCACTATTACCAAAGTCGATGTAATATCTTTCATTTTTATACTTCCTAGACAGCATGTCATTTTATATTTATATTTTTATATAAACATTAAAGTACATTATTACAATATAGTAATTTTGTATCGATAAGAATCAAAATTTTACCTGCAATATTTTTATTCGTAATCACCTGTTGAACAAAATTGCTTACATTATTTATTATATTTTACAGAATCGGACGAGGTGGACGATTTGGTCGTAAAGGAGTCGCAATTAATTTCGTGACCACAGATGATAAAAGAACGCTTAAAGACATTGAACAATTTTATAATACACGAATCGATGAAATGCCGATGAACGTCGCCGATTTGATCTAAATCTCTGAAAATTGGCTAAATTCATTATAATAAAAAGAAAAAAGTAAGTCTGGAGCGCTCTCAACCTCTCTTTAACAGTTGTATTAATACTATTTGTGTTAATACTAATACAAAGAAAATTTGTGAAAACAATAATCGCTTTTGTAAAAGCGTAAATTGAAAAAGAATAATTCCAATTCTTCTTTGAATTGATTTTGTTTTACAATCGCATACCGTTGACATAGATAGCTTTCAACGGAATAATTTCTAAAAATAATCTAATTATAATTATTACTACTACACTTACTATTATATTAAAATTAATATAACTTCGATTAGCAACATTGCAAAGTGATTAAAGCCTTTGTAAAGACGCGATAGGCGCTCACGCGGCCCGAGTTGTACTCGTTGGCTTGCGAAAACAGCGGCTATCGATTTAGGAAATGAATTTGATGATAATCAATCTTATCATGCTCACTGTAATTATAATTATTTCTCTTCGGGAGGTAGTATCTCTCCTTTCGCTTTTTTTGATTTCTTCTTTTACTGTAAAGCACGAAATTGTAAAAGATTCACACATCAATATCCGATTCACGCATCATGATAATAGAAGTACATTTTTTTCGATGTTTTTAATACCACGACTAGTGTATTTAAGGTTAGACAGAGCTTTAGTTGGATATTGGAAAGGCTTTCTAAATTTCAACCGCTCGCGAAGGAGATCTTTTTCAGTATATTTACTTTATTTGTATGAATTTTGTATAATATACACGTCCTTTAATAAAAACCTTCCCCAACTTATTTTTTGTTATAAACGATTTAATAAACTATATTAAACTACAATATATAATGAAGGCTCTTTTATTTCGATTATTTAAATGAAACGCTTTTCCGAACCAATTGATGCCACTGTGCGGAAAGATCGCGTGATATTTGTATGGATTTGTTAGTAAAATAAGAATTTGTGCAAACGATATTTGTATCTCTCTGACTTGTCCTAACGATTTTATCTACATTTTTAAATAAAACATTAACATTAAAATAAACAGAAATTAAATAATTTATGCGTAAACAAATACAAAAATCTTGACGGTTTATTTATTTGTATTTGCAGGCATTTGTGGGAGCAGTACGAATGAGGGAGAATATTTTTGGAAATAAAGACCAAATTTCCCGATTGAACATGCACTCATGAATCGATCACCTTTCTAATAAATTCTATAAATTATAATACTTATACAATCATTTACAGCACACTTCCTCACAATCAAGACAACTGTGGTCATTTTACTGTTAATTTTTAAAAATCATGAAAAGTACAGTCGTTTTATACTTTATTAATAAAAATCTGCCAATTTATTACGATTAGTGCATCATGTATTTATTTATTTATTGAAATAATTCCTTTTAAGAAATGTGTTCTCGAAATTGGGGAAATATATTTAAATTATATTTCATGTTTACTGTACGTTAAATAACAAACAAATTCGTTCGATTTGTAAATAATTCTTTCTAGAGACGGAACTTTTCTGCAAGGTGCTGCATAAAACCATTGCATCTTTATACAGATAAAATAGAGAGATAAAAATAGCGTTATTGCCCAGAAGAATGATACATAGTTATATATTTGTAATAACATGTAGACTCTTGGTTACTTGCTTTTCTTTCGTCTTTTTTTTTTTGCCTTCCTCTCTGGTACTTATGTTCAATTATGTTTATCAGTAAGAAAGAAGCAAGAAAAGTGAAAGGAGACCTTAAATAAATTAGCTCACTACAGAACTGGATAGGTAAATAATTTATTCATGATGTGTGCATAATCTTTTTTGTTCTATCAAATATATAGTTAGATAGATAGTTAATTGTCAACTGTGAAACTGTACTCCTGGAATCCCGAAGAGTCGATGCTTCCGATCTAACTGTTTCTCACTTATATTATTTACCTACTACTGAAATAAGCTAAAATTCTGCACATATTGTTGTCTAAAAAAAGATGATGCGAAAAATCTCCCTTTGACAGTTTAGCATTATTATATGTGGAAAAATTAAATTGGAACAGAATGATCCTAATATTTTCACATTTCACAAATTTGAGATGTACGATTCTTTGAGAGGAATTATTTAGTTTTTCAAGACTGTTTATGTCTGCCACGGATTGAAAGTTTTTAAACGATTTATTTATTTAAAGATATTTTATAGCGAAACTAAACTTTATTTAAAAAGTTACATGTACTGAGATTTTGTAATTAATGTGTTCAAATAGAAAGAAAAAATAAGAAGAAAACTGCTATAAAAGTAAGAGTACTGATAGCCAGTCGTGGGAATGTCCTCGTGGTTCTGTGTTCGATGTGTGTTACGTATAGGTGGAATTGACGTATTCAGTATTGAAAATTCCTCAAAACCTTTTTCTATTCTATTATAAACATAGGTCCACAATTATTGTAAATGAATATGAGAGGTCAAATACCGGATAATTAAGCATTTGCTATGTTTTTACATCTTAAAAAACTGACTGTTAACTAACGTGTACATTCTGAATAATGTAGACAAGTAATATGTGCGAATAAATATTTATTCATGGAAATAAAATGTCCTCCATTATCTTGCAATTCTATAGTTTTTGAACACAGGAAAAAAAAACACTTTACATTATTTTAGAATCTTTTAGTTTATATATCATGTTTTATTATACATGTTAATTTTTACAACTTTTTTTACACGAAATAAATTCTCATAAATATTATACATACACAACAATTAATAAATGCGGAATGTTAAAATACAGGTATTGCACTGAGATTGATATGCATTTACACGACATTTTTCACTTATGACGACTCGGCATTTTCAGAAAAATAGTTTCGTTTCGTATTCATAAAATCTATTGCTTTCAACAGTAATATACAGTATATTCTTAAAATTTATACACGCATTCTTACACCGAGTTCAAAGTCTAAGCTTAAAGCTAAAAATTCAAATACCTTGGAAAAAATTGATAGATATTTGAATTGTTTTTTTTAACATTCTTATATATGTGAGTACAATTACCTAAACTTTGAACCGTTTTTTCATTACGAGTATTACAACATTACGTTTTAAGACAATTTACAAATAAATTTAAAATTCTCTGTACCGGACAGAGTGCATACATTCAAGTGAGGTTTCATTAATTTTAATTAGTTAGTCATCCTTTGATATCTTCTCTTTCAATATATGATCATAGATACCCTAAAAATATTTAGCACATTAAATGAAATGGAATTTCAAAATTGAATAATTTAAAACTATATTTAAATTAGTTACGAACCATAACTGTCGTAAAGGCGTATCCAATTGGCCCATTCATTAAGTAGGATTCCATAAAATCAGAAATGAAGTGAATTTCACTTCCGAGCTGCAAAACACTAGCTCGAACAACCACAAAATAAAATATCGGAATCAGTTCATCTGCAGCTAATTTATAATTTTCTATTCTTCTATGAACGGCCTAACATAATAAAAGATTTTTATTTAGATAAATGTTGACGCACTTACATAAAGTGTTAAAATAATTTTAAATACCTGTTCTATTTGATACTGCGTATTTCTAATAACAATTAATTTTTCCACCGCAGAAAATGTTGTTTTTAATTGCTGCAAGGTTTCTATCGCATCATTCAGAAATATATCGTTCTCAAACACATCAAAATCTTTCCAAAATTTCCTGAAAAAAAAATCGTTTCCATTAAGTTGATATTGATAAATATTAACTTAATAAATAGGAAAATGAATAGGAAAATCAAAATTAAACTTACGGTTCTATGCCTAAGAAGGCTAATAACGTATTGTTAGGCTGCTTATTCCATTTAATCAAACGTTCCCAATAAGCATCGTCCTTTTTCTTGTTGTGAAGAGCGTACAGTACAAACAAGGCTGAATAAACTCGCGGCAGTAAAATTGGATGAAGTATTGCAGTTGCGCTTATTTCTTTTCTGAAAAATAAATTTGATGGAATTAAAAAAGAAAACAGGAAAAATATATAAAAACTTTAAAAATAAAGCACAAAAGGTCTACAGCAGATGCAGACAAAAAATGAAGACACTTACTCTTCATTGCACTGTTCATCTTCGGATTTAAGAGTACATTGATCGGTTGCTTTAGGCAGCGTTGGAAAAAAATAGGTAACAGCTTCGTATATCCTTGTGGTTATGCTTGTTAGTTCCTTGACAGCGTGCTCGAGAAGAAGTGGATGTACACGAACGCCGCCGTAGGTTGCTGTGTAAACGGCAGCCAGTTCATTTAGTAAAGTGCCAAGAGGATGATGAGGGCTCTCGAATGCGCGTTTTAGGTACTTGTGTATCTGCTTGTAGGCTATCATATTTAACTTTTCATTGCCGAAATAAAGGATTTTGGTAAGCTGATCGTATTCCGAGTCGGAGTCTTTATTATCTTTTTGATTGGAAGGACTATTTAGAGATGCATTATTGTTGCCGCCACTGGTATTGAAGCATTGACGTTTTTGTCTGCAACGTTGGGATTTTGAAATTATCGCTGCTACGTTATTCCACAGCTTTTGGGTCTCTCCTTGGCGCAAGAAATTCTTGAGGTAGGCATTGCTATTAGGTTCAGCTACACCTAACTGTTGGTAAAATTGTCGAAAAATTGCCTTCCACTTTTGATCAGGCGGTGCACATAGTTTACCGAAAGATCTGTTATCATAAAAATGAAAAATACGGTAATATAATCAATATTACTATAATTTACGTATTACATAGTTAATATAGTTACTAAAATTTTTATTAATTTTCAAATAACGTACGGTGGTTCTCTTGGAGAATTTTCGTTTCTCTTATTGTTTATTTTTAGCGTCGCTGTAACTTTAATTCCTTCGTTCCATGCGCCACTAAAATTCCCTTCTAATGTTTCTTCATTCGAAAACGTTAAAATTCCTTTCCCACCGAAAACGCCAACTGATTTAAATTCACCCTCGTAATGAGTCCCATCCTCAAGAACCATTATTCCGTGACCCTAGAAAAATAAAAGATTCTAGATTTTTAAGTTTAAAATTTAGTACAATCGTAAATAAACTAATACCATAAAAATATCTTGAACAAACGTCCCTTCGTAATAAATACCATCTAATGTGACAATTAAACCACTGCCGTGTTTAACATTATTATTCCAAGATCCCAAGTACTTTTCACCTGTAATATAAAAAAAACATTAATTTCTGTAAAGCTTTTAAGATAGAATATTTAAAAAAAAGAAATAACCTGTTTTTATATCATCCATTACTCCGTAGCCCTGCTTCACACCAGCAGACCATTCACCAATATAAACTGAAGCAACAGAAGCCATAAAGTGCCCTTCCTTTTTCATTCCATGACCATGAGGTAAACCATCTTTAAAATACCCTTCATAGATATCTCCATTTATGTAACTGACAAAGATATAGATTTTGATATTAAAAAAACGTAAATCGTAAATTTTTTATAAAAACTGTTTTATAACAGTTTAAGTATTTTGCATTATTTTATATAATATTTATTCTTAGTACTACAAAGTAAATTGCACAAGTTAATAAAGTACATAAATTAAAAAAACTTAATTGAAAAATTACAAAAAATATTACATTTCTTTGAGTAATAACTGATTTTAATTTTTAATAGTACATTATGCAACAAGTGCGCAAAATAGGAGTGTGGGAAACATCTATGCGCACGCGTTACGTATACTATTTTTCTAAACGTGTGCGCCAAATTTGTCAAGCGCACAGGATAGTTTGATGTGAATCCGGGTAGGAGTCGGTGGTGGGTCCAGGGCCGAAGGCCCTGGTGGGGGTGTAGGGGGCGAAGCCCCCACTGGGGGAGTTTGGGGAGCGGAGCCCCTCATAAAAAATACTTACATAAAAAATTAATGCTCAAAATTTGACAAACGTTTAGCACAAAAATGCGTTATTTAAATTTCATTATAATTTATACAAGACTTTGAAAATAAACGTGATAGGAAGACCGCATGCTAACCGATGTCAAATGATAAAAAATAATTTTTTTAATTGATTATTGTAAGTTTTTCTACTTTGTTAAAGTATGTTTATTTATATTAATGATAATATAATGTTTTTTGAAGTACTTTTCTTCTCAATTTTTTTTCTTCTAATCTTTTAGAATAATCATTATACCACTCTAACCTCAAAATCACGACTTTGATATGATTTTTCGGCGCTCGTGGTATACAACAATGTGCAAAATAAATACTTTGCACACTGTAAGCCCAAGATGGGGGAAACAAGCTTTGCGCACGCTAAACAGGCATGGAAAGTCGAATTTTGCGCATTTAGTTTAGAAATAGTACTTTTCGATACGAGGGCGGGAAAGCGGTTTCATCCTCGTGTGACTGTTCGCCCGAGCGAAGCGAGGCAAAGCGAGTGCAAAGCTTGATTTAGCGTGTGCGGTTTTATTCAAGCGGGCGCAAAATCGAGTTTTGCGCCCGGAGTGTAGAAAAAATCTTTCCTTACTTCATGACACCAAATCCATTTTGTTGTCCATCTTTCCATTGTCCTTCATAAACACCTTGAGTAGGCATTTCCATTCTTCCTGTTCCGTATATAGCACCTTTGTGAAACTGTCCAATATACATTCGATTATCAACCCATTCTAATTTGCCAGAACCGTGCAATTTGCCATTCGACCATTGCCCTGTAGGATCATTGTAAAAACTTATTAAAATAGTAACAATTTATTTTAGTACCTAAGACACTGTTATTTTCTCACACCTGTATAGATTGCGTCCTTATAAACTGGATGCTTTGTAAATGAAAAAGAACCAGTTCGAACTTGAGGAGGCATATGACTAGCAGATCTTTGAAGACTGTTTTTAATAGCTATTTGAAGAGCGTGAAACCATTCGCCGCGATCAGCCGCCGTTGGTGTATACAAAATGAAACTTTCTTCTGGAGTTGTTACTGACATAGCATTCTAAAATAAAGTAGAAATATTTATTAACAGAAGCTCGGTAGATTGATAATAATTGCTAGAAAAATGTACACACTTGCAGCGTATCAGAGTCAGGTAAAAGCTCAACCCATAATAGCGGTAAAGGATGAGCCGTATATGTTGTGCCACTGATGTGCATGAATACGTCCGTGAGAAGAATAAACCAGTGAGATGAAAATCTGCCAGAGTTAAATAAAGATATGTGGTGAGTTCGGGATTCTCTGATCATTCTCCTTTCGGGAGATCTAAATTGTTCTACAATCTTTCCTGATCCTTCCCAAAAACTTTTTGTACTTTCTGCTTCTTGTAAACGCCGAACTTGGTCTTTAGATATTAATTCCCATTTAGCTAAAGCTTCTTCTAAAGGTTCCATTCCGACGTTTATTTCATTTTGTTTAACCAATGTTATCATATCGATGTAACTGCAACATAACAGTTAAAAAATCGTTTAATTATAGAAGGTTTTCGTTTCATTATCAATTTAATTTAATTTGCTTTTAAATATTTTAAAAAAAAGCTAAGAGTAAAAAACTTGTGAATTTTTCTAATTTTAAACATACTATCTACTTTAACCTTTAGAAGGCCGGGATTTCAGGGGGCATATTGCCCTTAGAAAAGTGGTATAAAAGTTATCTTACATCATCAATTGATCGTGTTAAAAGTTTCGATCATGGGTTGTGCCAGTATACTGGTTTCCCGGCCCAGAAGGGAACAGCACATGTTAAAAATTTCAAGTTTGAAAAAAATACTATTTTTGATACTAGATTGCCTTTATTTTGCTATAAAACCATGATGGGTGTTAAATTATGCATTTATTTAAGTATTTAACTTATTTTAAATAATTATTTAAATATTATTTAACCCTTTTATTGACAAAATTAATTTTTCTGCCCGAAAAATAGTATACACACCTTGGCCAGTAAAAAAGAAATGTCTCAGATCACACGTAATTGTCGGCCGAGGCGAAGCCTAGGTATGTAATATACTATTTAAGGAGGTGTAAATTTACGTTAAATTATGGTAAAAAATCAGAGTAATATTGAAAATATGAATACTTTAAACTAAAAATAGTAATTAAACAAGTTTGTCGTATGCGCTATAGTGCAGTATACTATAGTATACTGGTTTTCCGGCCCTCTAAAGGTTAAGGAGGCTCAAGCGTTTGGTGCCGTACCAAGCGAAGGGTCCTATAGTTTTTATACACTTTTTATACATAGAACACCTTGAATATGATTTAAATAATAGTCTACGTAACTTCTACATAACTAATAAAATAAAGAAATTATTTTATTGTTATGTTCCCCCTTGTAAGCACCACATTTCGGTACGTCCCTGATGCATGGACGCCACATTGCGTTTCTATTCCGCTCGGAAACTATTTTTTTCCTACAACTACAATAATTTTTTTTAATAACGTTATTTAAAATAATAGAAAATGATAAATTTACAATATAAAAAACTTTTTTAATCTTTGTAATAAATTTTCGCAATTTTTTTGAAATCCTTATATAAAAATGTATATTTTCCAATTTTTCTCATAAAAAGGTAATATTTTAAACTTTAGTAATCTATTGAAATGTCCCAAATCACGTGTTAACAAATGACATCTATTATTGTGTTTTTATAAATAATTAGGTCGTTGACCTATACTTTTCTTTACAGATATAAAAAAACTTGAGATTTTCACTATGTCCTAGACCAACTTTCATTTCAATATATTAATTTAAAAAATATCGCTTGACCCTCTTTAAGATTGCAGATAAATGACTGATAAGAGAATTAAACTTGCTTTAGATACTTTAAATTAAGATTAGCAAAAAATTTTTCCTCAAACGATCGTAATCAGCAAAAAACTTTACATAAAAAAATTCTTTAGAATGTTCAGTATAAAATTGTAAGAGTAAATAAAGCAGGTAAATACGCATCAAAGCTAAACAAAATGAAGTTTAAAACGATTAATAAGAAATAAAAAATACCTATTTAAGTGCTGTAGAGGATATTGCAGAACAAATGTAATAAGATTATCATTGGTAATATTTCCATCTTTATCTTTAACTTTTCCTTTGAAGACATTTAGAAGTTCCTGTAACACGTCAATAAGCTTGGCGATTTGTGTAAATCCACCCAAAGCAATTATATCACAAACTGCGTTTAAGTAAGATTTGTAAATGTTCACACACTCATCGACATGTGTTACTATAACAACGTCGGAAGTTTCATTTGCGCGACTACAATAATCCCATAAACTTCGAACATTTAAAACATTAACGCTTAAAAGCTCGCTGTAGCAACGGCACAGAGTTTCGTAGACATTCAATTCACGCGTGGCTCCACCTTTCTTTTGAAATGGAATTATAAAGTGCTGATAAACGCATAATGTTTCATCTAAAAATATTTGCTCCTCTATCAGTATATCAGATATGGCGCTTACGCCTTCATTAGTCATTGTACAACAGCTAAACGTATCAGAACAAAAAATGTTTTTTAGTGTGAAATCCTTCATTTCTGGAATTTCCAAAGTTGACATTACACCAGATGATCTGAAATTAACAATTATTTTAGCTTATTATTATTTACCAAATTATTTTGTTTAAGAAATTACCTGTGTTTGCCCATTAAAAATATTTTTTTATCTACCATGATTAAACTGTGATCGCTGCCAGCTGCAATATCTTTAGCTCTTTCTTTAGGTGACAGATGTATAAAAAAATTAGAAGAAAACAGCTGAGGTGATTTTTGATCTACTTGCGAGCAGTGGGCTACTTGCATAAAATTGTTCCTTCCCCATGCAAAAACTCTACCATCAAGTGTAAGAGCAAGTGTGTGATAAGCACCACAAGTTATTTTTTTGATTCCAAAATGATTGAGCATTGTCACTTCGCATGGTCTAGGTCTGTTAATTATATTTCCAATGCCTAATTGTCCATATTTAACATCACCCCATGTCCATAATTCAGTTGACAACACATTGTTACCCATTTTAATTAACAAAGCTATTCTTTCATTTAAACGCTGTTCTCCCAACTCATGTTCTGAAGAACCAGCACTTGGTGACCAAGGAGATTCTTCATTTCGTAAACTATTTATTAAACTGCCAGCAGTCCTTTTCGATTCTTCAATTCCTAATTCTTCAAAATTATCACTACCATCGTCTTTTGTATCATTGACATCAGAGCTTCCGCTAACATGCCTTGACAATGTTACAACCTTATCCCCAACTGTTTTAACTCCTTCATAAACTAAATTGGCCATGTTTGAAACATTCTGTTTTATAAGGCTTGCTGGATTATCTATTGTGTCCATTTGGATTTCATCTTTTGTACTACCATAAGATGATACCCAAGATAATTGTCTTGTAAAAAATTGTCTAGCTGCTTCTGTATTTATTAATATAACATTTTTTTTGGCTTCTTTGTCAGATTCTAGTACTTCATTTGAAGAAATTTCTCCATTTACCAGTGAATTCACAGAATTCGTAATTAATTTTTCCTCATCAATGGTATGAAATACATCCTCTTTACTTGCAGTTATTGAATTTATAGAGTAACAATCACTAAGGTTGTGAACATTGAAACCCATAGGACCTGTTTCTGATGATGTCACACTCATAGGACTTAGAATAACACTGTTGAGGCACTGTGAGCACGATTTGACAAAAACTTCTTCAGCATCATTTTCACTATCTGCATCTTCCTTTGTCAATCTACATCTTTTTCTTACTAGAACTACATAAAAGTTAGATCCACATGCAATATCAGAAACAACTCTTCCATTGAAAAAAAATACTTTCTTAGGTTCCTGCGATTTAATATCAATCTGTGGCTGGTCACCACTTGCCCAAAGTTGTCCATATTCGGTCACATATAAAGCAGAACTATCATTTACTGCTACAGCTGTCACCTTAGTAATATCACTATCTTGCTTGCACCTACAAAAAAGAATTAAATAAATATAAAGCACTCAAGTAAGTTATTCTTTTAAGTTTCATGAACTTTTTTTTAAAAAAAAAATTTGAAATGTAATATTAGTTCTAGAAAGTAATAATCAAAAAAATTGTATGTTTTTAATTTATGTAACTAAAAATATAATTTAATCAAAATTTAAATGTTAATGTCTTCATTTTACTAAATATTTTATCATTAACAAATAAAAAACTAAAATAATAATATCAATGAGATAACTTATCTTATCAATATATGACTAAATTTAATGTATAATGTAGTTACTGGTACTTATAAAAGAAACTACTTAAGAAAATTAAAACTATATATTTCCACTATTAATATTAACGTTTCTTATCAATTTAAGAAATTTGAAAATAAACTAAGTCAAAACAATAACGATAATTCAAAACAAACAAAGCACGAGTTCAGGCATGTTATGAAAGTCAAAGCAATTAATGTAAAAATTGTTGATAAATTTTACCCATGACTACAGTATTTCATCTCTTCCCTAAGAATAATTGTATCAATTATACTAAGATCCTTAGGATCAATCTTCTGCACGTATCCGTCACTAGTGACAATAAAAATATGCTCGCTGTTGGCTGCCAGATCAATTACACTGAACTGGCTCTTACGGAGAGCCAGTGTAACCATGGGGGATGACTCATCTCCATTGACATTTCCATTGCTATTATTCACCTCACCATAATACAAGCTACAGGTCGTTGTCATAAGGAAGACATGATCTTTGACACTGACGACTTTTCCAACAGAGCCATCAAGCTCATCCAAGAAGGTAAGGGCCACTTTGTCTGCACCTTGCCAGAGGTGCACCAACTGCTCTTTGTTGTTTTGACACATTCTGATGGGCGGATCGACGTCGAGCTCCGACTTCGACATAACCTCGCTGGTGACTCTCTGCCGTTAGTTGCTACTACTGCTGTTATTGATGTTGTTATAGCCTTTATTTTGCAAACGCTCTTTGTCATGTTATTATTGACGATATCGTCGAACCCCTTACGCTTGGCTGTTTAATCAGTTGAGTGTCGAGCATCGTTGGATCGAACGAAAAAGCTCCTCCTATTATCTTCGTGCACTGCCAACTTGCTCTTTCCCTTGCTGTTATATTTGCATGTATCTTCACAAGAGAAACGATTTAAAGCGCGAGATTGGGGGAAAATGTAGAGACGTATGCATATAGAACGTCTCGCTTTATCTAACACAGGCGCAAGTGCAGAAGAGGGTGGGGGTGTTTAAAGGGCATTTTCGGTGAAAACCTTATCTGCTTCGGATAAAAGCTCACGTTGACCAATCGGATTTTTTTCGAGATGCTCCTTAAAGAGCGATCCTTCACGGATGCGGGTCAAGGTGCTTTGAATTTCGATAAGAATATTAGAGCTTTTTTTAGACAACTTTAATTTTTGAAACAGAAAATTATATACATTTTTTTAGTGCAAATAAAATATTTATTAAACATACGTGTAAAACATTATAAAAACTTGTAAAGATAACTCTAAATAAAATATTCATATAAAAACATTAAAAAAACATTTTAAAATTAAAAAGCTATAATTTTATTGGGTTTTCTAATTAAATCCAATAAAATTAAAAGAGGAATTTCTTTTGTACTTTAATTATTTTAATTAATCATCCTTTGATCAATATCCCTTTCACTTTGACATACAAGGTAATTGAGCATTGAAGGGGAGTGATATCTTCCACGTCTCTTAGAATGCCTGCACTTTGAAGATATTGGACTTTTATAGAGACATCCATCAGTAGCTGAAGTTGCAGCAGTAGAACAAACACTAAGCTTTGATGACTGTTTGTTTAGACACTACATGAAATTTTTTTTTAAATTAAACATAAAGAAAATGTAACTTAAATAATTGATGAGTAATTAGACTTTTAAGAATATACCTGTTGCACAGTCTCCTGAGTTGATTTTAAAGTAATGTTTTGCGTTGAATGATTTAAAGATTTAAATTCTTTACTACTTTTAATTTTAAAATTTCTATTATTTTGATCTATTTTTTTGATTTTCATTTCCTTTTTATTTAACTTCTCTACAAAAGCTTTAAGTCCTTCTAAATTACTCAAACTTTCTACAGTTTTATTTAATGTTTTAATCAAACTTTCTAAAAGTATTTCTGTAATCTGTGTCTCATGTTTTACATTCGGTTGTGAAATTTCATTTGATTGATATTTCTGTTCAATTATTTTATTTTCAAATGTGGTTGAAGATTGATCTGAATTTTCAGTTAGAATTTCATTTGAAATTTTTATGGAATGTGATGATTTACCAGGCTTATTATGAATTATTTCATGCTGAATCATAATATTAGGTACTACTGAATTACATGATTCCTCATTTTTATTACAATTACCAGGCAATATCAAAGTTTGTGGTTCTTCTAAATTTCTTAATTTATCACTTGTTTCTGTATTAGTTGAGTTATCACAAACTGTTTTTTTTTCTGAATAGCAACTATTATTTATAGATTTACATTCTGAATGGTTTGTACCTACAGTTTTAGAAGCAACACTAATATTTTCGTCGCTATTGTTTTCTAAAAACTGTAAAAATTCTTTACTATGAAGAATTTTACCATTTGCACTTTCTGGTTGATTATTTCTTTTTCTTTTAAAAAGTCTTTGTAAAAATCCTACTTTTTTGTTAGTTGTTAATTCATACTTTTTTAAATATTGCAATGAAAACTCTGAGAAGTTATCCTTGCGTACTTTCTTTTTTAGTGAATTTAACACACTATTAGGTACTTGAACAATGAATGTTAAAGAGGAAACATTATTTATTGATTCTAGTTGTGATCTTCCATTACAGTCTTCTTTAAATATCTTATTGGGATTTAGTTGAATATCTAATTCTTGCACCAATAGCTGTAAATCTGTATCATTTAATGAAAATTGTGACTGTTTAAAATGTCTTTCATTTTCAGGTAATTTTTGCAAATCAAAAAATAATTTTTCCATGCATCGAAGATGATATTGGCATTCTTTGACTTGTTCTAGAAACAGTGTTTCTGTGCTACTTTGATAACTTAGAGTATCTGAATCTAAAAGACAAAATATTGTATATAAAGTTTTGTACAATATTATAATAAAAATAATAAATTACCTTTTTTAGAATTTTCCATAATTATTACTGACTATTGTTCAAATACACTAATAAATCAAAATTGTCTAAACTAAAAGACTAAAAAATTAAATATAAACAATTTACATAGTTTGGTTAGAAAAATGTTAATGTCTTTTGTTTTAATATATTTAAATATATTTAAGTACAAAATACAGCAAAATACATGTAATTCTGTTAATTAAAATTTAAATTAAATTTAAATTAATACTTATTTATTCTAACTATAAAAATAATATATCTTTATATCACAGCACTAAATTAATGGTCTCTTGTATGCCCATAATTTATCATGATCATAAATAAGATGTATTTTGTCATACATGTATTTAAAAAAGAATAATAAATTGTCATATTGTCCTCTATAAGGTTGATGCAAATCTGATTCTTCCACAACACTTTTTATATCTTTTGTAGATAAACTATCTTCAATTTGACAATAATTGTCAATTTCTCCAAATGCATTCTTGTGCAATTCAACAAGAAATTGATGAATAGCCTCTATTGTGGCTAAATACCACCTTGGGCTTTTCTTCTGGTGCCTCCAAAATTGTGAAATTCTAGATTTTAATATTACACAGGGCAAATCTAAAGTTGAAATATTTTGTTTTAATCACTAGTCAATCAAAATTTAAAAACATACTAAAAGAAAGTTTTTAATTACATACCTCGTAACCTTTGGTCCTTATATATTGATTTAGTCTGATGCCATGTACTATCTATAAATACTGCTCTTGTTATCGGAAATTCATTTTTAGCCTCTGTGGTGATTGCTTCTTTTATTTCTTTTGTAAACAATTCTTCAATGTTCACTGCTGTTTTACTGGGAAAAATGAGAACAGTCTGAGGACTGGTGTTATACTGTCTAAATTGCATACTAAAGTGATAACCAAATAATATTAATAATTCTTACTCTTTCTGGTTCTGAAAATTCTGGGAAATCTGGATATGTATAAATTCTCACATCTTCTGGAGCAATAATTGCTGCATGAACTGCTGTACTTTTTCCATCAATTTCTTGCACATGTTTAATAATGTCAATTTTAATTGGTAACTAAAAATGATAAATTAATCGCGATTTAAAAACAGCTGAGACATATTTTAGGTTAGATACCTAATGAATTAATTTCTATACTTATATTTTCTTTTCAACTAATAATAAAAAATAAAATGTTTAAATGAAATTACCTTTATTCGTGGAATATATTTTTTATCTATCACAGGAGTGTAACATGAGTAACAAAAAAACTTTCGAGATTTGTAACATTTTCCGCAAATTTCTCGACCCTCGATAGTGTCCAGACAACTAGCATCGTCAATTTTTAAATGACGAAAAGGCGCTCGATCAATAATTATTTGCTGTTGTTCTAAGATTTTTAGTTCTTCTTCGTTCACATTCTTGTAAACTGTATCAGTCTCCATGTTTTAACGTCCGTTAACTTATAACAATGTCCACGTGCGTTGTGAATGTGAGTTGCGACTTCCGAGATACTTTATGCTTACATATACCTATTAGATATAAGTAGTAAGTACAGTGGCGTTCTAAACTGAATAACGATAACGATTGAGATTGTTATAAAACTGAAGTCCACTTTTCAATTATTTATACTAGATAGCAATTGTATTATTAAAAATTAATTCAGTTATTTATTTTGTTAATTAAAATATTAATGTCTTAAAAAATTAGATATAAAAGTAAATTTTCTAGAATTAATATTTACAATATTTTTTTATTAAAATTTATTACAATAAAATTTAATATTAACCACAACTATATCACCCACTTAATCATTACAATTATGCATACAAGCAAAAGAAAATAATATTGAAATTTTATGAATATTTTTGATCACTTTCTACTGCATTTTTACAGGTGATGAAGAAAAAACTCTCATTGAATATCTAATTACCAAGGCAGCACTAAAAAACAAAAAAATTAACATTATTTTGGCACTAGATTGAAATAAGATTTTGAAAAAAAATATGAATTTTTGATTATGAACCTGATTGCAGCAACAATTCCAGCTGGCATGATTTTACCAGTATTATAAAACCGATAACCCATCATTCCTCCAAGTGCAGCACTAGTTCCTAATATTATTCCATAATTGTGTGGATCTTGGGAAGTTTGAAATGCTCCGTATCCCAATAGGGAGCCAAATAAAAGACCTGCGCCGAGTGATGGAATAGAATCTAAAAGCAGGAACAATATACTGTACAAAGCTACCTCAAAAATGCATGATTATTTATGAATAGTATTATACAACTTATTATTCCTTTAATTCCCAACGTAAATGTGTAAAACATGCGTTAAAGCTTTGCTTAATATTATGTAGCTATTGAATAAAATTATTTTAACATTTAAAAAACTAAAAGGACTTACTGGATTTCACATAACCCATTATTCCACCAGCTGCTACGGCGGCGGCTGCAGCAAATCCAGGAATGTCAATAGGCATTTTGTACTTTAATGAAAATACAACGGAAAAGCCGGTACTCGAAAAAGTACTATTTTGGTTCTGTTCTATGAATTGCTAAAAATTAAATGACCAGCAACAAATGCGTAATATACCTATCGATAATATCGCACGCAATAAAGCATGTCGCTGCGATCGCGGTCAGACACTTTGCAGTCTGCACTCTGGCAGTTTATCTATATATAATAGTTCTTCAACCTACTTTAAATTGCAGTTATGATATTTTTTAAATAAAAATCATAATTTGTTAAATAATAAATATGAATTTTAGTAGTTTAATGTACGTTTGACTTCAAAGATAATTTTTTTTCCATTTTAATTGTTATAATTAAGAATTTTATAAATCAATTGATAATAGCAAAAAATACAGTATTATTTTTGGAAAAATATAATATTAATAAAAAGTTGTTAAATACTTTTTTTATTTTAAACATTTATCAAATTAATTTAAGAGTTTCAAGTTACGCGCCTTAATTAGGTTCAATATTTTTGTTTGAATAATAAGAAAGTAACAAGAACTGAAGGACTTAGCTTTACTTTTTTAATTACGTATTATAAATATTTTAAAAGAAAAATATTTCATTCGTGACTAATATTATTAATAAAATCATTAATAAAAGTGGCATAGGCTAATAAGCTTTTAAAACAATTTTATTGACATGTAGAGGCGCTGCCTGCACTATTGTTGTTCTACATTCTGAGCACTTGCACGTGGAAAGAGCTTCTAAAATTGTTTAATATTTGATTTGTTAATTTATAGTATCACCATTGATAGTATTGCAAGTAGGATATTTTAATTGTTGTTTAAATAGTTCTTGTAGTTGACGTAGCGTCGTCAGGTATGTAAAGTTTATTTACTTGTCAAGGCTACTTTTTCCTGCTTGTTCTAATCAGCTGATCATCGGGAAAATACGTTCTTTACTGCCTGGAAAAGTTTAATTCTACGCATGACTTTTAAATCAGGATATGCGTGTCGAAAGTGTATATTCCAAGGTTAATCATAAGTCACTCAAGTTAGTTGAGAGATATCTATTCTGATACTTTGTGCAAGTCATTTTCAGTATCATTTTTAAAAGACGTGATTTCAATCCTGTTATAGTTTATTTCCTGCCACGACAGAACTGCGTAAACGTCATTAAAATTTGATAGAGCAAATTTTCTTACATCATGCTGTCGAATAAGGATTTATACAGCACTGGAAATATTCTGTCATTAAATGAGTTGAAGAAGAAAGCAGGACTTAATTCTAGAGATGAGGTAAGCTATGCTTAAAAATTTTCTAATATTACTCAATATTGCAACTACATCATTGAAGTCTCTTCATTAAAAATTTAAAACAAATTTTTGGTTTATAATTATCGAATTTTTAAAAATAATTATTTTCAGCTTATTGAAGCTCTTAAAATAACTTTAATAGATTCTAAAAGTAATGGTGATACCATAAATATTGTAAGTAATTAATAGATTGCTTTATTTGAATAAAAAAATTAAAAATATAAAAACATAACAACTTTTAGGGTAATGGTGTAGATGTAAACTCTGAAAATGTGGATAGAAAAGAGATGAAAATAACAGTAAAAATTTTTTTATCTAATTCTGATTCAGACTCATTAAAAGAAGCTTTAAAGCAAGGTAAGGTATAAAAGATTTAAAAATATTTTACAATCTCTAAAATAATAATTTTTGTTTTAGTTTGTGAAGTGTTGAAAACTGATAAAGTAGAGTCATTGGTAATTGTACTTAATAAACCTGAAAACAACGATGACATACTACCTTTACTTCAACGCTTGTGGACTGTACTCGAAGATTACCATAAACTAGGAAAGTTAACCAGTATTGGTGTCAGTGACATTGATACAGAAAAATTTATTGAACTTTTTAATTGGGCAAATGTAAGTTTGTATTATGTTTTACCTATGAAAAAAATAAAAAAATTCTAAATTCAGAAGTTAACTTGAATAAATTTTAGATAAAACCAAACATAATTCAAATTAATCTTGCAACCTGTTGCGTTGTACCACCAGCTCTTCAAGAATTCGCAAAGCAAAATGATATTCAATTGTTGACGCACAGTGATCCAAGCCGTAAGTATTTATCTAAAGCTAAATAAATATTAAGCTTTTTAATTTAGTTAATTTATCATTTAATTTAAATGTATTATTCACAATTTGTTTTATTTTAGCAATTTTAACAAATGAAGCACTTACAGAATTTTTTGGAGATAATGCTAAATTAAATTGGGTGGCTCGTTATCAAGTACACTTACGATGTCGAGGAGTTTTGTCCTCAAAAGGTTACTTAGTCAAAGTAAATCAATGTTCTTGAATGGGACATAGTGCTTAAAATGTGTTGCACATAGTATTTTAATGATAGATGATATATTATAAAAAGCTTCAAAAAGAAGTCTATACTATATATTACAAAAGTTGTAAAAATTACAGCAATATTTTGAATTACTTAAAAGGTATTTTGCACCTTAGGTAAGCATTGAGATTTTGAGAATCTTTGTTTACAGCTTAAGCAAACTTAATAATAATATGTAGCTTATGTAAACTTTGATCACATAGCTAGCTTTTTCTTAAGAAAGAATTTTTAAAATTTTAGAAATATTTTTATGTTCCAGTCATTTTATTATATTTTTAAACGTGCTACTAACATTTTTTAAATAAGTCATGAAATGAATGTTTTACTTATTTTGTAATAAAATTTTACTTTGATATAATTGTACATAACAAAAATAAATGAAGTACATTCATTTAAAAAAATTATAACTCTAGGAATATAAAATTAATTCTCCCTCATTTATTATTCAAATGTAATTTTGTAAATGATTTTTATTAGTGGTAATGTAAAAAATGTTTGATGAGAACAAAGTCGATATAAATTGAAAATATCGTATCATAACAGATTAACTGTTTGCTTTTTCAAGAGGTATTTTAAAGGATTAAAGGGCGAAGTAAAAAATAATAGAGATAAAGCAAATAGTGTCAATATATATGCAAAATAATTTAGTTTTATACTTAAATTATAAATATTCAATAGTAAGTGTTGGTAGCAAAGGCAGAATTAAATCAATTAAGTATTTCCAACAAGGTAGTTTGTAAATACAACACATATTTCTTATTTTGGAAACGATTTTGCCCAATTAGCTTTCTAATAGGGTAAGGTACAGCAATTTTTGCAATGTTTCATGTATTGGCAAGAAAATAAAGTAAAATTTACTTTATTTTAAATTTGTTTATTTGTTTATCTAAAACTAACCGAATACATTCCACAATGTAAAATAATATATATTTAAATATACTTGCAAATAATTTGTAAAATTGTATCATCATAGGATTGCATCACATTCGTGCACGGAGAAAAATTACTTACTAAAAATTACTATATTGTTTAGCAATTGCAGGACATGCTTGTATTGTGTATATTAAATTTTATGATACAGTATAGTAATTTTCCTCACAATACAAGTATGTCCTCCCATTGCTAAACAATATAGTAATTTTTAGAAGGTAAATAATTTTTCTCCGTGTAGAGAATTGAGAGAATGTAATCAATGTAGACCCTCCAACTTAAAGAGGCGCTTTAGAAACCGTAAACCAATAAACATATCATCGCGAGCCAGGACATTTAATCCATCAGAGAAACGCTTCGAAGACGAGCGTCCGCAGAGAGGCCTCAGCTTGCGGAGACTTTGAGAGAAAAGCTCCACCGCGGCGTCGACAAAATCGTATATAATATCGTCGGTCGCGATAAGCTCTCGGCTCGGTAGCCCGATCGGAGGCACCAGGCGGCACTATATATCGGGGGCGACAGAAACCCACGCGCTCGGGGAATCTCCGCCGCGCGCGTTTTATGTGCTCGCTCCTCGGACTTTTCCTTTTGCCGCTCGCGTTTATCCCTCCGCGAAGGAGAGGGCAGGAGGCAGGAGGCAGGAGGAGGAGGAGGAGGAGAAGGGTCGCCCCGCGAAAAGGGAGATGGGATATATAGCTTAAACACTCCTATATACGTCTCTCGCTCTCTTTCGCGCTTGTCTTTGTGTCCTGGAGCCAGGAGCTCTCTTGCTTTTGCTTCTTCCTATTCATCTTTTACTTTTTCTCTCCGACGACGACGACGACGACGACGACGACAACGACGCGCTACTCGCTCTCCTTTCCTTTCTTTCTTTCTTGCTTCGGCTTCTTCTCTTTTGCCTCTCCGCAAGCGCAAGCGCTACCCTCTTCTTCCTAGTTGTCCCTTTTATCCCTTTTCTCGCGCTCTTTATATTCATGGCTCTCTCTCTCTCTCTCTCTCCTTCCCTCTCTTTCTCGAGGTTTTTTCTTCCTCGATTCACTTCATCGGCGAGCTTTTTCCTCGGGTTTCTTGCTCTTCTTCGCAACGTTTTTGTTGCCTCGGAGGCCGATCCGCTGCCCTTTCTTTATTGGCTTCCTGATGCTCGGCAAAGGTCCGCAGTTATTTGCAAAACTAATGTCCTTTATTAAGCTCCTAGGTGTAATTTACAATTAATTTAAAGCGTGTATTCCCGGAAATTCACTTATCTAAAAAAAAAGTAGGCTTTCGTAATCTTATCGTTTCACATCACACTGCACCTGACAAAGACACACCGCGTGCAATCCATTCATTCCTACTCTGCCCTCCCGACGTTCACTCAATATTCACGCAGCCAGCGTTCATTCTTCCTTTGCGCCATCAAGCGGCTCGCTCTTTTTTCTCTTCTTAGAAAAAACAAAAAAAGAAACAGGACGAGGCGGAGAGCGAGCCACTGAACGGGGCGGAGTACGGCGAAGCTACAGCGCGACACTATGTTATGCCCGGGGACCAGGACTCTGACATACTTTGTATGTTAATACGGCCGGTCTCGTTCCTCCTTTTGGCGTTTATTCGTTTCTCGACTTTGGGAAGAATCGACGGCTCGTCGGGGAAGCCGAAAAGGGAGGCCGCCGCGCGCTCCGGAGGATGAATAAATTAGGGCAGACGCTTTGCATTGCTTTGAATTTTAATTAAGGCTCGATTTAGCCGTTGATAAGGCTATTTTTTCGACTAATCCTCCTTGCTTTTGACGTGACTTTAAATTCGAGAGTCGGCGGGATAATCGGTTATTGGCATTTTTTCGATTGAATCTACGCGGTGAAAAATTTTATTCTGTCATTTATCGCGATGCAATCTTTAGGCGCATCTCACGTTTCTCTGATTACTTACGACTTGCGTAAAACTTACTTTTTTTTTTATAATATGAATAGAAATAAGTGAGTTTGCATTGAATGTAACATTTGTCGCTATGCGCCATGAAAAGGAAATAAACTTCAAAATAAGAAATCTAATCTTTTTCATTTTTCCGCTTTAAGTAGATTCTATCCAAGTTGGGTAAGACTTTTCCTGCTGGAAGACCGACGATGCATAAACAATTTCCTCGACGCAACATTCCGTTCGCATCTACGGCGACGGTCTTCTACTCTACGAAATTTTCAAAATTTCCATCCGCTCCCACTTTGAGCAGCTGCTCCACATTACTACACCGCACCGCGCTATATCCACAATTCCGTACACCTCGCCGGCGATAAATAACATTCGGCGAGGCAGCGGGCGGGTGAAAATAAAGGAGCCAGATATGCACAGAAGCAGCTCGGGAGGGCAGAGAAAACACGCGATAGCCGGCGTTTTACGACGCCCTGACATTCGCGCTGGAATTGCGCGCGGAGGAACGAGGCGAAAGGGAGATAGAGAGGAAGAGAGGAGAGGAACTTCTGGATTCGCGATTTTTTCCCACTTGTTTATTCAACGCACAGCGCGGAGAATTCGCGCTTTAATCCTCCCCGCGCGCGCGCGGCTCTGACAGCGACTGCGAGGCTTGTCGCGGTAATTTAGTGGATTTCCTCCCGAGCGCAAGTGTGCACGCGCGCGCGCATATATATCGCTGCGCGCTTTCGTCCTGCCTGCTTATTGAGAAAAGTGCCGCGAACGTTTTTCGAGAACGGGGGGAGCGCTTCTGCCGGGGGATTTCAGCCTGCGACGATTGGCCGGGCGACGGTGGAGAGTGAAATTTCATTTCACTGGAAATTATCGACTTATCTACAATTGAAAGAGATTCGTGCGTTTACGCGGCGGAATTATATAGATTTTTAAGAAAGAAGCTTTCCGCGCCCTCCCTCCCGCTTCCGCGAGGCCTAAGAACGCCGGTCAGACGGAGAGAAAAAAGGCCTCTCCTCCCGCGAGTCATTCATAAAGCAGCCCTCGCGTTCAAGAATGGCCGGCGCCGCTTGATCCATTGATCGCTCGGAGCAGTTGCTCTCCTCCCGGGGATCAGCTGGTGATCCGCGGAAAATCAGGCTCTCCCTCCCGTCAATCGGCGCACGTCCGTCTCCCCGCGCGTCTGGCCGCGCGGCGGCGCGTAATAAAGACGTAATCGCGCGACGACGACGAGCCGAGAGCGACGACTGACGTGTCTCTCTTTCTCTCTCTCTCTCTCCCTCTGTCTCCCGGCTGCTATCGCTCTCTGCGGGGCTATGAATCGCGGCCGACAAAGCTCCCTCTCTTTCGCTCCGCCGCGGGTGTATATATTGTTCCCTGCTCCCGTGCGCCGCGAGGACGGTATAAATAAAGCGGCTGTCGTTCGCGGAAGGAGCCGAGAGAGAGAGAGAGGGAGAGCAAAAGGAGCGAGGAGAAGAGGGAATAAATAAAATCGGGGTGGAGCGGCGGCGGCGGCGGCGGCCGGGCAGCAGCAGCAGCGGCAGCAGCCTCGTATTCCTTTCTCCTCCTCTTACTGCTGCTTTCCGCGTATATGCATATATACCCGGGAGAAGCGGTAGCCCTTTTGCATTGGAAAGTCGCGCGGGCTCCTTTATTTTTCTCCCCTTTGTCCCTCTATATCGCGGGGAGCGCAGGTGCACGCGGCCAAGCTCGTGCGCCGCCGCCGCCGCCGCCGCTAAGGAGAAAGGGCTAACGAGCTTTGTCGGGCTAAGTCATAAGTTCCGCCTCTGTGTGCGCGCGCGGGAGAGTCTAAGGATTGTTAATGGCCCGGGAGAGCGTAGCTGCTTAAAGCGCCTATCGGGCGAGGATGATATTGTCGCGCGACTTCCTCCTTTCGTTCCGCGCGCGGATGCTGCGTCGCGGTCATGCACGCTAATCCGCCGATTTTTCCCGGACTCCTCAATCAGTCGTTTCGGCGCGGAAGCGATACGGCTGAGCTTCATTCCTCCTGAAGCCTGTCGACGATAAATCTCACCGAGATCGAGAGCTGGAGAGGATCGAGCCTTGCGTTAATATATAAAAATTCACGGTATCGGCATCGAGCCGCGACGAAATCCCCGCTCATTACACTCGTCCGCGCGAGTAAAATAAACGTCAGTCCCCCGTCGAGCCGAGGCAGGGAAATAAGACCTGACGACTCCGCGCGCGCGCAATTCATTATACAAAGTGAAAAAGCACCGGGGCGGCAAAGTGACATCGGCGCGCCGCGACATAAGCGGCCGGTATTTTTTCGCCGACAACCCTTATATAAACAAGACGCCTTATCTCCTCCCTCCCCGGCGAGGAACGCACTATTTGCATCAGCCTGCCGTCTCGCTCGCGCGCTGCACCTTCTCTCTCTCTCTCTCGCGGTGTCCCCTGGCTCTTTCTTTCGCCGCCGCCTTAGCCGCAGCCGCTCGGGAGAGAAGGGAACAGAAGCGGAGGCCCCCAGCATGTTTATTGGCGCATCTTCGAGCTTTAAATCTTTATGTTGTCTCTTCGCGGCGGGGCCCGTTTCTCTCTCTCTCTCTCTCTCTCTTTCTTTTTCTGCTCTCTCCTTTGCCTACCGGTCCGCCGGGAAGGGCAATAATGCGCGCGAGAAGAGGGCGACGCTCGGCAGGAGGAAGAGAGCTGGGAAACCGGGGGAAAAGGGTGCGGAATTTTGGTCGGTTTTGTCTAAGGTATCGTGTTTCTATATTAATACCGCAGACAATTTGAACATTCCTTAATCAGACGCAATTGAATTTCCCCGAAGTTCACATGCTTGAAGCATTCGCTGGTACAGGTCGCGGCAAAGCGACTTTGTCATAAAAAGTGCCCGCGCGCGCAAATGCACGCCGGCGCATTATGCATTAGATTTCAATGGAACAGCGGCGAGATCTCCCGGCGAATTAGCGCGACCCGTACCTATCGAAGATCGAGTTTTTCCAGGAAGGCTTCATACTTGAATTTTTGCCGGGGCACCAGGCGGCATCGGCAAAAACGAGGATGTATGCCCCTCTGAATGCGCGGAGCCTCCGCGGCCTCCTTAGCAAGAAAAGAGCGAGTAAGATACGGTGGCTCTCTCGCGAAAGATATGCATAAGCTCGCGGCGCGCGCGCGCGACCATTATATAGACCAGCTCTCTCTCTCTCTCTCTCCCTCTGTCTCTCTGTTCGTTCGGAATCGAAGAAACTCGCGCGCTTTGAATGCTGCGGCGGCGGGGGATGGGGTGGGAGATATATCTGAGAGGCCGACGCCGCGCGGGGACGACGGGCGCGCGCGAGCGCTTCCTCTCTTTCTTCTCGATACTGCTGCTGCTGCTGCCGCGGCACGACGCTGCAGAGGCCGCCGGAGAAAAATCGCCGACGCGCGCCGAGGGGGGAATCGCCGCGGAGAATAGCGAAAAGGACGAGTAGCGCGTCCACCGCGTTACGCACCCGGAGGGGCGGCGCACGCATCCTGCGCCTGCCTGCCTGCCCGCCTGCCTGGCTTCTTTGCCGTTCTTTTTTCGGAGCGGGGATCCTCTTTTTGTCGGATGCGGGTAAGGATTGCGGCGCGAGAAGCAGCGAGGTTGCTTTTATTGCCGAGCGGCTTCTAGGGCCGCTTTGTTTAAATTATTGAGCTCGATGATTTAAGTTAAAGATGGCCGGATCGAGCGGAAATACCACGACGGGGAACGAAGGGGGAGAGAAGCGCGCATAATAAAGAAGCGCTGCTACGGGGTATCTAAATTGCGGTCCGTCGAAGCGGACTTTTGAGATAATTTAACGGAGCAGGATACATTTTAAATAAGTTTCTAAAAACGCGTCGCTGCTCAAACGCACGATCAGTGCCCAAAGTCGGTACTCCAAAAGCTTTTACAAGTTTAATCGAGTTATCTCGGCAGAGCGTCGACGAGCACTATCCGCGGGGAAAGTGAACTTTATCGAGTCGGCGGTGGGCGTTTACGGCTGTTCCTCCAGCTGTAGTTTCGGAGTCGAGAGCGCGCCGTTAAGCCGAAGCTCCGGTAGTTTGCGTCGTATACCGGCCGGTAATCCCCCGTAAATAACCCGATCGGACGGACGTCTTTACCCGCCGGGGAAGATCCGCGGCGCTCGCCGAGGCTTTTTTCCCCCGGCTTATTAAACATTGACACCGCTCGGGCGGATTATTTGCGCGCCTCTCGAGCTGCGCTTTGAAACCGGTTTCAAAATGGGAGTAACTATTTCAGTGCGCGCGCCGCGAACGAGCGCCCGAGTTTGTGCTTACTCATTTGTAAAGCCTGCGAGTTTGTCTTTGAGTAGTTTGATGGAGATTCGTGCGATGTTTGCGTTGATATTCTATGGATACTATAAACACAATATACGCCTGATTTTATTACTTCGAGTGCTTGGAAGTAGTTTCAGCGGTGTGTTTTAATGCGAATCCATTAATTTTAAAAGCTGCGGATCTTGTTCTCGTTAGATTTAGCACGAACGTATAAACTCTCGAGGACAGCTGTTCCGTTTTCACTTCCATCCAAATTTTTAGCTCTCACGCAAACCAACTTCTTAATAAGTCATTACCATATCCTATCCGGTCCCCTTCGTTCGCCGAGGAATTGCGCAATCAATTTTTCGACGCGTTCGAGCGTTTTAATTTTCTAAATTCGCGATTTATCGCACCGCGCGGGCACACTCAAGAACCTCGAGCTTTGACTTGAAAACCGTCGTCCACCGACGGCTCGAGTCCTAAATCGCTCCCCCGACCTCATCCTCGAGCTCAAGTGTGTCGGCCGGCACTGATTAATCAATCAATGAAATCCTGCCGGCCCGGCCGGTACTTTCCCCGTCGGCGGTCCCGCGGCGTGACCGCGGCGGCGCGTTTGCGCGCGGCTCTCTCTCCCATGCGGGGATTATTAATGACCGCGTGCGTGACACACACTCGGTAGCTCGGGAGAGTGCACGACCCTGTCCTCGGCGAGGAGCGCCGCCGCCGCCGCTGCCGCCGCCGACGACGGCGATGATGAATGCGCGCGCGGCAGCGCCGCGAGCGGAGGCGGCCGGCCCGATTTCGAGGCTGCGCGAGGATGCATTTCTCCGGGCGGCCTTTGTTTTAGAATCTGGGAGCGGTTGCGATAGCGCTTGCTTTGCCGAGCGGGGCCGAGAGCCCCGAGCTGGATTTTGAGAAGTGTTTTCGGAGGAAAGCGCAGCCGCGGGAGGCGATGCTGGCTCTGACGAGGCAGTCGTTTGCTCTTGGTTTTGCTTGTTTTTGAGGCAGGGTGGAGTTTTTGGGCTCGGCTCGCTATTAGTGCCATCGAGTTTTTGGTGCTTAAGCATTGTCCAGGAACTTTATTTATTTTTTTCGTTATTTTGAATATAATTATTCTTAATTATTAAATGAATTTTATTTAATAACTCGACAACGTATATTTCGCGCAAACTACATTTCGCAAAACGATTCCCTCGTACCCATTACACTTTCTGCATCAGCAAACTCCTCCGAAGATTCTAATCGCCAATGATCCAATTTAATCTCGCGGCAGCTAATACGCCGCGGCAATCCTCTCGAAAAGCTGTAAAAAAAATAATTCTCTGAATAACGAGCGTTCCAACAGTCAGCATACCAAACTCCCACAGAGTTCTCTCTCTCCCTCTCTAACGGTGAGGCTGAGAACCTTTCATAAAGTACCGCGCCGCACGAGCCACCGCTTCAATAAGCAGCGAGCGAGAGCAGCGGCAGCCGCGGCGACACTATCGATCGTCGAAAAGCTCCCCTGCGCGGCCCGCGCCGAAAAAATCGCGCCGCGGTAATTGCGCGCGAATGGGACGCAAGAGGCGGCCTTTTTGTGCCTTATCATCGCGCGGGCCCCCGAGGCCCTCCTCGACGCGTTTCCCTACAATGAGGCCGCCGGCTAAAAATGCCCCCTCCCCCCGCCTACCCCCCCCGTTCGACCTCAGTGGCGATTCGACCGTTACGTACGAAAGAAGCAGCGGCAGCGGCGGCAGCGGGGAGGGAGAGATGAGATCGTATAGATCGAGCCTATCGATAATAACTCCCCATCGCCGCGCTCGCGGAGATAAGAGCGGCGCAGGGAGGTGGATGGCGCGCGGCGAGAGTTCAGGAAAATTATGGCGATCGTTTCTCCCTCTCTCTTTCTCTCCTATCTTTTTATTTTGTCTTAATTAACCGTCGGCGCGGGAGAGAGAGAGAGAGAGAGGAGAGCGGGATAACAAGGGGAAGAGAAAGAGCCAGCGAAAGAGAAGGAGGAAGTGCGCGCGAGTCGTAAAATATTGCCCCCGCGACCGGCTAGGCGCAGGCAGGCCCCGGCTGAAAAATCCGCGCGCGATCGCTTGTGTAGGTGAATTCGCGAGGTGCGTGGGCGGCTCAGATAGAACAGAGAGGGAGAGTGGAGTTATCAGCCGCGGGCCTGACGGTTTATGGGTGAGCCGCGGCAGTTTGTATTGGCCGTAACGCTCGGATGTTCGACGCCGTGTAAAATACTCGGCCTCGGATGCTTTTGTAAAACAATTTCGAGTCTAATTACACGACGGGGCAAGGCTGCCGATCTTAAATTCTTGAGGAGCGATGGGACGGCCGCTGATAGGAGAAAGGAGACGTCTGCACTTGCTTCAAATTGGATCTGGTTAACACTCCCGTGTACTTGTTATCCCCGTATCTTGCCGGGCAATTTATCGATTGCTTTTCGCTGGAGAAAAAAATTGATCCGCGAAAAAGTATGCTGAGTGAATTGTTTTGAAAGCAGTGCCGAGGGATCGAACTGATAAAAATTTAAGCGTCGTTCAATTACATTTGAATTGGTCTATTTAACCCTTCATAGTTTATTTCGCAGAAACGTGCGCGAACAATTGTTATTACAAATTTCCTGAGAAATCTGTCGTAAAAAACCTGCAAAACCTTGCATTAAAAGTCTAGCAAATGAAAGCAATCATCCTCTAATCAACAAATAAAAACCTGCTCGCGCTCGCTTCATATGGGAATATTCCAATCCCCACGAGCTCGCGAATTATTTATCGGTAAAGCGAGAGTCACCGGTCGCGACGCCCAACGCAGTGTCCCCCCCCCATTCATTACCCATAATTGACCGCTCGGATATTTCGCGCGCAGCTTCGGATGCGACTCCCGAGCGCAGCAGTCTCACAAAGCCCTCTCTCGCAGCCCTCTCCGTCAATGAGCCGATATAGGCGGAGGATCGGCAAAAACCCAGCGAGGGACAAAGGCAAGAAGCCTGCGGAGGAGGAAGAAGAGAGAGAAAAAGAGAGAGAGAGCGAGATTCCGGGGACGGCGGCGCGCGAGCGAGCGGGAGCCGGGCCCACATCCGAAAAGGAGAATAATCTATACGCGGGCGACCGATCGCCGGATCTGCGACCGCAGATTAGCATCTCCCGGCGCTGCTGATCGACGATCATCTTTTGTGGCTGAGCCGAGGCGGCCGCAGCGGGTCTCTTCCCCTCGGCGGGGAGGGGGACGTTTTTCTGATTTCATTTGGGATTAATGGGGCTGGACTCGCTGGAGTGGCACTGCTGCTTTTTGTTCACTGGGTCGAGGACTGTCTTATTGCCTATAAACGAGATATTACAGCTGCAAGTCAATCGTACGGGTCGGCCGAGTATTGCCGAAAAAGATTGTGCAACGTGCATGTACAAAGGCCGTTTCGGCTCCTCGAAAACACGCAAACTCGCTTTCGATTATAAAGCCCAATCGCCCGGCAGCATCTCTAAGCCGTCGAACTTTCACCTCGCTCGCAGCTCGGCACCCATAAAAAAAAAAGAAAACAGAAAAAAAAAAACATTAACGCGTCCCGAGATACGATTTTAATAGCGACTAAGGAGCCGCGGCGCCGCATTACGCGTTTCCCAACTTCGCGGGGCAACTTCCTCCGCGGCGCGCGAGGAAAGTCTGCACCATCATCCTGATCGTCATCATCGGGCGATCCCTTGCTCGCCTCTCCTCGCGCGGAGCGCAGCGCGAAAATAAGATCGTTATGGTAATAAACCGCCGAGCGAGGAGGTTGGGAAAGAGGGCCGCCGCCGCCGCGCGCTTTTTAGGGCTTGCGAAAAGTGAAATGGTTGCGAGAGAGAGAGAGAGAGAGAGAGCCGCGCGCGTACGTGCGTACGTACACGCTCGAGGGCAATTTCCCATTGTTGGCAGCGCCGCGCGGCGAGCCGCGGAGCCGTATGTAAAACGGTGCAAAAGGTTGGCCTAGTCGAAAAGATTGCCTCTAGGATGACTGGAGGCTTCGGGGAACGGAGGAAGGAGAATAACCGTAAGACGAGAGGCGAAGTTGTGCTCGCGGTGTGGGAGAGCCGCTCCGCTGACATTAGGCGGCGCTTGTTTTTTCTTTTTTTTTTTTTTCTTCTTTTTAAACGCTGGGAGAAAAGAGGCGAGAAAATCACTTGTGAACTTTTAAACTAGATATTTGCCGACTGTTCGTAATTGGCGACTGTTGTTCGTAAAATAAAAGATGCTTCGCCGCAGTTTTTTTATGCGAACGTACACAGACGAAATTTTCTATGCAAAATTACTATGAAAACCATGATAATCATGGGGCAAAACTCCCTTCTTAAAAATATTATTTGAGATCAGATTAAATTTTAACGTGACAGTACGGTAAAAATTATTACTCAATCCTATAGTAATGTCAAAGTCGTATTTATTTATTTAAAATTGAATTAAATACAGTAAATTTTCAAATTAGTGATAATAAAATATAATAAATAAATTATATTTAATAATTTTCCATTTATTAATAAATTATTTTTACGCGGGATGTTAATATTTTTTGTTATACTGAAAATTTAATTAAGGTAGGTAGAATAGGTCGACTATCGTTTTAACTTTTTTCATGGTAAAAATTTATACACAGCAGCGATAAAAATCATGCTAAAAATCACACGAATTTGTATCAGAATAAAATTTTACCATGGCAGCATAATAAAATTTCGATGTTAAAACTAATAAACTTTGATGTCAGGTACCATTTAAAAATTCAAATATGACAACCTCCCCACACAGCACGAAATATTGCTGTAAGGTTTCAAACGTTTACTAAAACCTTATGAAACCTTGCAGCAATATTTCGTGCTGTGTGAATCGCCCCGAGATTATCGTCATTTTCACGGTAATTTTAAATAGAAAATTTTGCCTGTGTATAAATTTATATCATTTTCTGAGGCAATACTAAGATCAGCATATTTACATTCGATTTTCACGTTAAAAATCTCAATTCGGCAGACAACTTTGAAATCTAAACTCTCGACCTCTCCCGCAAAAACGCAACGCCGCCCGACAAAGCGACGCTTAAAACAGTTCCCGTCACCCTCTCAACGCGGTTGTACAATCGCGGCCGGAATCATAAACATCAGAAATTTCTCCGCCCCGCCCGTCGCTAATTGTTCCCCCCCCCCGTCTTGCGTAAAAACGCGCCGGCGCGCGAATAACCGCTCCGAAAGAATCTGCGCCCGGGAGAGGGCCGCTTACGGCCGGGCGGATCGCGTGCGCGCGGCTCGCTCGGGAAGCAGGGAGGAAAGGTCGGGAAACAGAAAATGAGGAATAATCCGCGAGAGGGAGACGCGATTACGCGCGAGCCTCCCATTGTGAGGACTGCGTCGAGAGTGGAAAGAGGAGGCAGCGAGAAGAAAAGAAAAAAAGAAAAAGAAAAACGTCCTGCTCTCGCGCTGCCTGCGACCTCGCGGCGGCCGCCGTCGCGATTTAATTGCGCTTGTAATTTCGCGGATTATTCGGCCGCGAGATATACACTCATTAGGGTAGAAAGTTTAGGAGGCGGTGGGAGCGCGAGCGCCGACCTCCTTCTGGGAATGGCGTCTCTTCGCGCTGGCGGATTGGGCCGGCGGGGTAATTTTAGTGACGCGTGGTTGTCTTACGTTGGCGGGGGCGCCTTTGCGAGTGGACGGTTTGCTTTGAATTGTAGGTCTGTAAAAGGATTTTGTAAGTAATGTGTTAATGATGAGTTGACTTTTTTGAAGCTGCTCGAAAGCGTCTGCATCAATGTGTAATTCTGAGTTCCCATCGGCATCTAATCGACATTTCTTTTATATTACAGTGTTGCACGTTAAGCTTTTTAATAAATAAACTTCTTATTGGTAAATTGTAGGTTTAGAAACAAAGCATTGAGCAATCATAATTATTTTAAAGAGAACGCAGGACGGCGGCTTATGCAGTCTTTGGAGAGGTCTTATCTAACTAAAAAAAATTCTCACAGGATAAAGCATAAGTGAGCTGCAATTATGCGCGCGTTGCGCCATTTCCTTGCAATAATAAATAAAAACTCGAAATTAACATGATTTCGAAATCCGATGTGGCTCCGAGATACTGGTGACAGTCTCCCCCCCGTTTGCACGTATAAAAATCTAACAAACACGTATTAATTTCGACTTGCACGCAAAACCGAAGCTTCGCAAACCGCGCCGAGAGCCGCCCGAATAAATTTCTCGAGCCGTCAATCCACCTTTCAGCGCTCGGCCGATCCTCCGGTCTGTTACATTATTAATTTATAACTAATAAAGGCCCGCGTTGCCCAACCGCAGCGGGAAGATAAATGTAAAAGCTCCGCCTAGGACGCACAAAGCAAAGTTCTTGCGTCGCGCTCCGAGCGACCCGACCGAATCCCTTGACCCATTCGCCGACTTGGGGTTTAAGTGCGCTTTAACGCGGGCTCGGTCACACCCACGCTCGTAAAATCCTTCCAGCAAGCTATCAAAGTGCGCTGATAGTCTGCCCGTCGGAGAGGTGCTAACCCGCAAGGTAAACACGGGGCCTCCTGAATTAGACTCGACGCGAACGATTGTTACCTTCGAGATTCGAGAATGGGTCTAGTGGATTTTGTTTATTTTGACTGAAAAGAAAGGCTCGAACGGTAACCGAGGCGAAACGAGTTCGCGGAAGACCAGCGCCGTCGCGGATCCGAGCATCGAGCAAATCGGACTCTCGGCAAACAGTTGACACTTTCTCAATTACCGCGGCTTTTCCCATCTTTGCTCGCCGAGCGCCGAAGTAGCTCACGAATCCGAGAAAAGAAGCGAGAGCCGCGCGCGCGCACAAAAGAAACGGCTTCGCGAAAAAAGAAAAGGAGGAAGAAGGGGGAGGGGGGGGAAGGGCTCGCTGACCCGGCTTCGTCGTCTTCTGTTCTCCGGCCGGGCTCGTATACTCCCGGGGCTTGACACTTTGCGGTGAAAATGCTGTGCTCTCCCCTCTCTCTCTCTCTCTCTCTCTCTCTCTCTCTCTCGTTACACGCGAGGGTAAGCGAACGGATGTCTGGTGTGTAAGGAACCGCTAAAATGCTGTTCCCTCTTATCCGAGGATCTAGAGCGGCGATGCGAAGAGAGGCACGCGGAGAGGCTATACGTAAGGCTGAAAGGGGGCCCTTCCCCCTCCCCCTCCCCGCCTCGCTCTCTCTCTCTCTAGTTCGCTAAGGAGCTCTCTCGCTCGTTCCTCTTCTCTTTCGGCTTCCTTCGGGGGCCCCCCGATCGTCGGGCTCCTTCTTCCTCGTTTCCCCCCACCGCCCCCCTCGTTCGCGCTCGCCGGCCGTGTTTTGAGCGAGAGAGCGAGCGAGCGAGCCTGCAAGCACCGGGAGACCCGTAATCGCCGCCGCCGACGGAGTTTTGCGAAATTCTTACGCGGGAGGAGCAGCCGCCGCCGGCCTTCTGCCTCTAAGGGATTTGAGGCGGGGCAGGATTTATCGGGCGCTTTTTCGGGATTGTTAGAGAGAGAGAGAGAGAGAGCTTCGTCGGTTTTCTGGAGGATCGCTTTGATAAAGGACACTTCTGCTTTACAATCTTTGGAATAGCATCGGCTTCTAATGATCGAGTTCCGTGGAACGATCAGCGGGCTAAAATACGTTTTGCTTTAAAGTGAATTTCAATGATAAGCAGTAATTATATACATATTTTAAATGGAAAATTAAAATAAACTTGTTAAGGACCTGATTCATTATTCATCAGATAATAAAAATTGTAGTAATTTTTAAAATAACACTTGCCGATAAGATGACGCCCGCTGATACCATTGGTATTCCCGCGTAAAAATTATACGTGTCATTAAATATAATCATTAACAAAGATGCGACGGCGCGCAAATGTTAATAAAAGCTGAAAATAGAGGAAAATTCATAATCAACGCTGAATCCTGTTAGGAGCGCTCTTCATTCCAATAGCTCTAATTTGGCTTTATGAGTGTTTCACATTTTTTTTTTCAGCTTTCAAATTATACAAGCGAGGATTATTATTTTCACGAACGGTAATTAAGCCTAGAGTCTTTTTTCACACGGAATACTTCTTAGAAACGTTCTGTATAAATAATTCATAAATACTCCACAATCATTAGCATTTCTTATAACTAAAGTAACTTCGTCGGCCGCAAATTACTCCCGCCTTCGCGAGCGAACGAGTCGCGCGCGAAATCCCTTCTGAAAGTCGCTTAAGCAAAGCAAAGACCAGTAGCCTAATACAATTAACTCGGTCCGTCAGTGAACCAGCGAAACCGAACCTCCCGCAAAACACCCTCCTCTCGCTAAGCGGCTCTCCGCGGGCCATCCATCAACTCCGGAATAACTCATCCTCTCGTCTCGGCTGCTCCTCCGCTCCTCCGCCTCCTCCTCTCGTCCTCCTCGCGAGCGCGACGTAATTACTCAGCGGCGCCTTATCCCGGGCGAATCGCGCGAATCCGCCGAGCATAAAAAAGAATCGCCGTAAATCCGCGCGGCGCGCGCGCGGAAAAAACGCGCGGCGGCAGATAGACAGGCCAGATCTAGGCGCTCGTAAAAAAAGAAAAGAAAAGAAAAGGACGCGCGGTCTCTCCCTCCCTCTCTCTCTCTCGAGGCGCTAATTACCCGGCGCGTTTATCGACGACGCGAGAGAGAGAGAGAGAGCCGCTTTTCCGAGACGGAAATCCTCGGCAGATTTCCCGCGCTCTCCCCCTCGCGGGATCGCGCATAAAATCTCCGGCCGCCCCGATAAGGAGAGCTGCTGCACATTTCACCGCACGCATTTTCGCACGCGAGCAGAGCCACCTGCGGGTAAGAGAGAGAGAGGGAGAGCGGATTTCATTTAAGCGCGTTCATTTTACGAATGAGAGAGGAAGCGCGGAGGAATGACGCTTGCGTGCCGCCGAGCTTTGGAGAGGCTCGAGTTAGCATTGCGGTCGGGGCGATTCTGCGTTATTGAAACCGGGTGGAGGTGCTGCTAGTCGATTTAAAGGGATGGCGCGCTGTATTTTCGTGGATTTTTTATGCGAGGTTTGTGTATACGTTGGGCGTCTTGTGGCATTACTACAGTTTGTGCGAAATATTTAAACGTGCGATTCAAAGTAGAGTACAAAATTTTCACGCAAATCAAACGGTGCTCTTTGATGTTCCAATAGACATTTAGTCATTTTTTTTTTCGTAAAACATCACTCCTTTTGTTTTGCACCTAATTATCATCGTAATAAGCGAATCAGTATTAAAACTCAAATGAGCTTTAAACACGGTTTAAAAAAAAAGAAAAAAAAACCACAAATATCCCAACCGGCCACAATCAGCGCTAAATCTCTGAATCCCACAACACATCGATACGAACGACAGCGAAAAGCATTTTTAACAACGGCGCGCAAGAATCCTAGGCAGCTCAGCCCACATTCTCAGCTCTCCGAACGCTCAGCGCACTCGAGACAGGCGCGGAGACGGCTCGTAGTTAAGCGGGCCGCCTCGAAAAACCTCCCGCAGATATATTCCGTGGCACTGCTCCGCGCGAGAGAGAGAGATAAAGACGAACGATCGTAAAGCACGCGGCGCGAAATAGCTGGGAGGAAAGGAGGCTCGCCGCTCCGCGCGCGCGCGCGCAGATATGGGCGCGAGCGGCTGCCTAGGGTTATTAGCCCAGAAAGCAAGGCCCCCGCTTCCGGTGCAGGCACACAGTTCACCGCGAGAGTTTCTTAACCCCATCGCGCGCGCGCACCCGCGCCGGCGCGAGAGCGCCTTGACACGCCGGCGCTCGTCGCGGGTGGAGCCGCAGGCCGACTCTCGAGCCGCGGGCGACGGCCGATGAGCAGCGGAGATTCGGTGCGTTGCCGCGCGCTCTGGACGAGGGACGACTGGCGCAATTCTCTAAGAGCCGAGGAGATTAACGACGATCTCGCAAGCGGCGCGTGTGCCAATGGCTCGTTTGCCGACGAGGGAATTTGTGGCTGATGGGAGGTGGGAGGGGGATTTTTGGTTTTACGAGCCGAGAGCCGGGGTGGAGGGGAACGTCGATTGGAATGGAAATCACTGTTTATTTATTGCGGGATTTTAATTATTTAGAAAAAGTCTCGCCACCCTGATTAGTCGTCAGCTGGATGTAACGATTAAGAGTGAAAAATTCACTCGCAGCGCGGACTTTGCATTTAAAACTTGAATTAATAATAATTTTTCAATAAATATTTATGAACTCGAGCCCCGGTAAATCAGTCGAATCACAGAGGGGCCGTAAAAAAATATATATATACAATTTCCTAATAAAAGTCCTCCCGCGAAAACCTTGTTGCTCGGCGACGGGCGATAACTTTGATCCTCGCCGCCGCTCCCGTTCCTAATACACTTTTGCAACTTCTCGCGTGTCCCGCGGAGATTTACGCGCACTCGAATCGCCGGGCGGGTAAATGCAGATTCCGAGATGAAGATTCACTCGGGATTTAGATATGTAATCGAACGTACGCGCTTTTTCATACAACGACTGCCGCAATAAATCGGAGGGGATAATGGCTGGTTGCGTTTAAAAGTGAGGATAATTGCTACCGGAGTTGAAGCTGGCTTCTATATGGGCGTGATTAATTCTGTGATAGCATGCGAGGTCTCCGCGAGAAATAAATCATTCGCCGGGCTCATTAACATTTTTCTCGATCTTTATGATGCGAGAGAGAGGGAGAGAGCTGGATTTTTTTAACGACGCATCTGAATTTCAACGATTTTTCGCCGATTAATCAGAAAAATGTAATACAAGCGTGTACAGATACCGCGAAATTAGGTACGTCTTTAAACCTTCCAAAAATGTTACAAAACGACAGCCGAAACATCAGCCCGGAAAACTGTCCGTCTCCCGAAAGCTAATCCATCCGTTCGCGCTCGCCTCCCCGTCCTCGAAACGAGCTTGAGGCGTCCGCCGAAGCGTCAGCGCCCCGCGTGAAAATCGCCCAGGAAGTGCCGCGCTCCGCGAGGGAAAGCAGTAGCGTTAGACGATGAAAATCAGCGGGCTGGCGGCTGCGTTCCCATCCTATTTTCGCGCTTAATCGCCAGGCTAATCCGCGCCTGCCGAGCGGCAACCTATCTGCGATCAGGCTACATATAATTATATTTACCGCAGCGCGGCGTCCTCGGCCTATCCTCTCCTCCCCCCCTGAGCGGCGCGCGCACACGCACCGGAAAACCGGGGAAAAATGTCGGAATGGCTAATTGGCGCGAGCGCGGATCTTCTTTAATTATATGAGCGAAGAGCGAGATGGACTAATTGCGCCGAGCTTAGCAGCCCTCTGGGCGGCGTGTATTAAATAAATATATGTGTGCGTTACCGTTCCTTTTTATTACCTCCGCCATTAATGCACGACCGCGCCGAGAGGCATTTATTAGCGCGGGAGGGAGGTTTTCCGGCCAGCTTCGGGAGGAGGCGCGCTTTTTTTTTATAAAGATACAAACTCGGCTCGGAGAGTCGTCGGGTTCGGCGAACGATAAGCGGCCCTCCCGGCGAGCTGCCGTTGTTTAATTAATGGCGGCGCGGAGGTGGGTGAAATGTTAAATTTTTAATTACGCCATTTTATGGTATTTGGATACGGGGAGTGTATCTTAAAAGGTGTTTGTTGCACATTAACATCTGAATTAAGAGAGAGGGGGCTCGCGCTTAATTGCATTACTGAAATATGTTGTAATGCCGTGCGCTTATAAAAATAGTACTTAGCGTAATCTTGAAAAAGCAAAGTGCATAATAAATCAGCTCGTGTGACTGCAGGTGTAAGGCTGCGAAAGATTATACGGGGCTTGAGTAATTAAGCATCTGAAAAATAAAGCAGAGCCCAATTAATTTCTTTCGGAACTTGTACATTTTAAAACAAAAAAAAAAAAAAAAGACAAAAAAATCACCGACTTTTCACGCCTACCGTGAACGCCGACGAGCCGAGTATTTCGTCTAAAAAGAAAGGTCAAGCCACCGTAAACAGCAAGATTGTTCCCTATGATTGACAGGCTCCTCGGAAGAGAGCAAAAGAAGAAAAAAAAAAAAAAAACAACCGCTCCTCGCCGCAGGAAAGGAGCGCTTCTGCTCCTTGACATTCTCGCCGGGCCGCTTACAGGGAGTGACGGTCACACACCGCGGAGCCCCGCCGGCTCGGCTCTCGGAGGGTCACAGGTGAGAGATTTGAGAGCTCGGAGCTGCCGCAAATGAAATTCAGCCGCTACCGGCGCGAGCGTTATGTTGCACCTTCCACGTTTTCCGCGGGGCGGGTGGGGGGGACGACGACGACTAAACGGCGCGGTCATTATCTCGAGCGGCGATCCCTCGCGCGCGGAGTCTCCCGACTCTCGAGCGCGGAAGAGGAGCCGCGCGCGCGGGCGAGTATCGGGCAATAACTGAATTACGACGTCGGAAACGCTAATGTCCGGGAAGCGTACGGTTCTCAAGGGGTTAATTGGGCATAGTGACGCAAGCCTTCGGGTGACCGAGGCGCCCGCGGGACCGGAACGACGAGCGCCGAGATGAAACTGCACGAGTCGCTCCGCGGCTCCGATATTTTAATCGCTTCCGCCGGGAGACGCCGCGCGGCCTGCATACGCTTGCCGAGGGACTTTCGGAAGAGAGCGGCGAGGCGGCAGTGCGAAGGGGCTCGTTAATTGCGGGGGCTTTTCGCGCGTAATCGCGATTCTCACCGAGGTTCGAGTTTAGACGGACGGTAATAATCGAGGGGGGGGGGGGGTTTGTTTGGATTAGTGCCGAGTAGCTTCGGCGAGGAGCGCAGGGAGATTAGAAATGTTATCTCCTGGAATGTTTTACACGCTTTACGTACAGGTGTTGGATGTAACTGTTTTCCGTGCATAACATTACTCGGGGCATCTCATTAATTTACTTATCAGTGCCGATGAGGCAGCGATTTATGCTAACCCAAAGAATGCATTAAAACACCTTGCTTATACGGTTTCAGAACAGCTCGCGGCTGCCGAGGCGTTCGGCGCAAAAGTAGAACGATCCTAAACACCCGGCATTGTGCCTCGAGATTGTCGGTAAACGTATATGACACTTCGAGCACCTTGTACGTTTCTAAGCGGCGGCACGCGAGAAGGTACTAATTAATTAACGGCAAGGCGAACTTTCTACTCGAAAGCGAGCTCCCGTTGCCGATTCGAAATCCAAGCCCGAATTCCGTGAGAACGATTCGGGCTTGATCTCCGTCCATTAACCCCCCCCCGCTTTAATTTCCAGATTTCGAGTATACTCCCGCGTCGCGAGATCGCCCTCATTAGTGCGGAAGCGAAAGAAATTCGTGCTCGGCGGCCATCGGGCGAATTTTATTACGCCCCGACACGAGAGAGAGAGAGAGAGAGAGACTCTCCGGCCACGACTCCTAGCTTACAGTGCCTACATCCTCCTATAAGTGCGAAATCCTCGCGATGGCTATCGGGCGGGGGAGCCTCCTGCTCGCTCCTCGTGTAGAACACGCGTCCACCTCCTCCTCGCCGTCGTCGTCGTCGTCCTACGCGTCGTGTTTTCGCGGTACGTAACGGTGTTTAGTGCACACCAGCACGCCCGGCGCTGCCCCGGATAATGACGGCGAGGAGCACCCGGAGAGAGAGAGAGGAAAAACTGTTAACACTCCCCGGGGGGGAGAGAGGGGCGAGGTGCGCGAGCAATTAAGGAGATCGTCTCCTAGGCCGGGACCTGTGGGACAGAGAGAGAGAGAGGAGAGCGAGCGAGGCCTCGGCTTTCTTTTTCTCGCGCCGAACGCTTTCTACGGGGAGGGAGAGCGTGGGTGGGGTCCTTTAGATGATTACGGGTTTCGCGTGGAGCTACGGTGTTTAGAGTCGCGCGCGCTTTGGGAAATTGCAGGGCGCCGCCCGTCGGCCACGCTTTTGGGTGCGGTTTCGATTTCGAGCCGCGGCGATCGGAATTCACGGCCGGTCTGCGTGGCGAGCGGCCCGGTTTAATCGCGTCAATTTTATTTCGGACTTTTATAGTTTAGTTTAGTCTTTTATTTTTTTGTTTCTTCGAGAGTTATTCTGCGTAGAGCAAAAGGGAAGTAACGACCGCTGCTTGTTTACGCGATTCGAATAAGAATAGAAAATCGGCCTTGGTTATAACAAATAATTAATAGCCATTATTTGTTTATAGGATTTAATTAACACTTCTCAATCCGTATAATTATGTTCATTCGAAATTTACCCGCGTGTGACAGTTTTTATTTTTCAAAGAACCTTACACATCTTTATAAACGCGCGTATCAAGATCTTATAATTACACACTCGGGCTGTGTAATTATTAAAGTTAAAGAAGTCGGCTCTTCTTGTACACATGTTTATAAGCTTCGGGCTATTTTACCTTTACATTTTTATCTATAATGATACCTAAAGAGATTAATCATATTATAATAATACCGCACCGGTCTTCTACAATTAGTCTCGCCAATGCAACAGCCGAACCCCGACGAACTTAAAACTCTCGTGCCTGCGTTCGCGACAACTCTCCATTGCCTCCCGATGACTCGGCGAAATCAGCGAAACTCAATAAACCTCCGGAGAAGTGACACGAAAACGGGGGGAGGAAAAAAGTCGCGCAGCGGTGCGCCTTAGAAAGCCACGCGACTCTTCGCGGAAAGCCAAAGGAGTCCGGTCGCGGGCCGGACGGTGGCGCCGTGTCCTATTTTTAATGGGTCCGATGGCGCGAGACCGAGCGAACTTCCGGCGATAGCCCGTCGGCCAATTAATGCCTTTCTTTCGCGAGCGGCTTTTTTTTCTTTTTCCTTCTCTTTTTCTTTATCTAGGCGCTACCTTCCTTCCCCGCCGCGCGCACCGGAACCACGAACCTAAAAAGCGCTCGCGCGTAATTTTAGTGGATTACGCGCGCGCGCGCGCTTAAGATGCTGCCTGGCGCAATCTTCCCACGCACTGCGCGCCGATTAAAGATAATAAACCGTTTTCGTGGCTTTAATTGAGCTCTCTCTCTCTGTCTCTCTCTCGCTCTCTGGTGCGCGCGAGCGCCCGGCAGTCAGCGCAGATTTTCGGATGGCGCTTTCAACTACCGGCGAAATTTAATTACGCTCTAGACTGACGCCTGTGCGAGGTGAGCGCCGTTCTTCGGCGGAGCTTCTTCTGGGTCGCGTTTGCGGTACATTGACGAGAAGCTACGCGTCTGGGGTGAAAATTCTTTCGAGGATCAGGTGCGGGAGGGTGTCGGTTGGAAGGAGATGTCAGCTGATAATGCACGGAAAGGCGTTACGAGAACGGATTTTCCGTCCCATTACCGCATCCATGAACAATCGGCGGAGTGATAAATGCAATTTAAAATTTTAATGCGCAGGCGTGCGTCATCGAAATACTTCGAGCGGCGTCTTTTCAAAATTTACGCACAAAACCCGAAGATCAACTCGAGACGGTACATTTTTTTTCTTCCCCGGAGTATGAAATCTCAGCGGCGCATCTGTGCTCGAGAGCCATTGCAGAAAGATGCGCATCGCGGCGGGACGAGAAATCGGCGAAAAATCCGCCGGGGGAGATCGGTTTTTCGCGACGCAGTGCAGAGTGCGTCGCAACTCTTCGCGGTGCCGTTGCGTGTCGACGCGGTCCCTCTCCTTTTCTCTCTCTCTCTCTCTCTCTCTCTCTGTCTCTCTCTCTGAGGTCGCGAGAAGTCGCGGCTAAGAACTCGCGCTTGGCGCTGCGCGGCGTAAGTCAGCACTCAGGATATTTCGTCATTTCCTGCTTCTCACGCGATACAATCTAAATTAACTATGTTCGCTTGGCTAGGCGCTCTCTCTCTCTCTCTCTCTTACTCCTTTTCTCGCTCCTTCTCCCCTCGTCCTCCTTAAGCGTCGCTCTTCCTCTCCGCCGCCTCCTTCGTGCGTTCGCATCTCCGGGCGCGCGCGCGGTGAATTTCTTATGGGCTTCTTGCAAGGGCACTCCGCATCGAGCTTTCGCTCGAGGAACGAGAGGAAAGAGTAGCCCCCCTTGGGAATTAAAGCCCTTGGCTTAGGCGATTCATAGTCAATCAGGATCGATCATACCCCGAATTTCGCATCCCAGCTGGATCTAAAACCTTCGCGCACCCGCCGAGCTCGTCCCCCTCTCCCGATAAACGCCTCGGCCAGCCAAGACAGCCGGAGCAAAAAAGCTCATCGCAGCCGAGGCGCCCTCGGCGCACATCCGCGTGCTCGGCGCGCGCGGCGAGCTCTCCCCGAGCAAAGCTACACTTGCCGCGGCGCTCGCGCGCTCGCCTTTCACGAGCTCCCGTTTCGCGCGACTCTCCGCGAATAATTCACCTGGAAAATCCGCCTACTCCTCCCCTCCTCGCCCGCTCCCCCTCCGCTCCCTCCCCACCCCTCCGCCCGCACCTCGTTTTCTTCTCCTCAATCCTTTTTTTTTTTTCCTTAATGTCCCTGCGACCGGAAGCGCGGCGCGCTGGAAAAGGGTTTCGTGGAAGGTGCCTCTCCTTTGCGGCTCGCGCGCAACACAGACGAAGAGAGAGAGAGAGAGAGAGAGAGAGAGAGAGGAAGGACTGCTCTCCGTTCTCTCGTGTACGGCGCGAGAGACTTTGGGCTGCTCCGCCGCTCGTAACGGAGGTCGCAATTACGAGTAACGGAGAGCCGGCCCCCCCCCCCCCGATAAACACGCGGATTAAGGATGCGCGAGGCCTCTCGGTAGCTTTTCGGCGGCGGTCATAGTCAGGGAGCTGTCTCCTTCGAGAAAAATCGGCAAGCTCGATTCGCGACGTGCGACGCGTCGTTAAACGAGACGTCGGCTCGGTGGTCCGGGGAGAAGACACGAGTGCGCATTATTGGCCGGCTTCGCGAGAAGTCTTTTTGAATCGGGAGAGGTATAGTTTCGAGCGCGTAATTAAATTCTTCGAATTTTTTCGCTGAAAAGTAGCTTTGGCAGTTTTACGATTCCTTTTCGGAGAAGCCGTGATGTGCAGTTTTTTTCCTTCTCGTTGGAAACCTTTTACGGATCTTCCGTGAGAAACGTTCGGTAAATGCAAGTTTTCGACGGTTTCTCGATAACGATCTCCTCCTCTGTCTTGTCATTTTTTTCCCCTGCGCAAATATTATCGCAGCTGAAAACATTTCGCAGCAGATGCAAATACTCGGAGAATGCAGCCCGTGATTTTCTCTTCCGTTATATTCTATCCAACGACCACCGAAACCTCCAACGGCAGCGTTCAGCTCCTCTCGAAGCCCTCAACCCAGATTAATTACACTCCCATTCCTAACGTCGTCCTCATTACCGGCGTTCATAAAAAGCCGCTCTCTCTCTCGAAACGGGCGACTCATCCCCGCAGCAGTAGTATCGTCCAGCGTCGGTCAGGCGAGGCCGCACGCGTCACTGCCCTCTCCTCCGTCTCCATCAGGCTCTCGTCAGGCGAGGAAGCGAGGCAGAGAGAAGGACAGAGATGGAGAGAGAGAGAGAGAGAGAGGAGGAGACAAACTCGGCCGATCGCTCGGCAGACACGATGACGAGCCGGCGTCGGGCCAGCTCGTCAGGGGGAAGGAGAGAGGGAGCTGAAACCGCGAAAGAGTCGCGCGGACTTCATTAGGGAGGCAGCGATCGGACCGGGACGATACTTCACTCGTCCCGCTAATGACAGACCGGCGCGCTGCTCTCTCCCGGCCGATCGGCTCAGCGCGATGATTTCGTCAATTAGCGTCCCCGCGAGGCAGATCCGGCCGACCGCCCGAAACTCCGCGGAGAGGCGGGGGATGACGCTTCCTTCGGTCTTGGGATCGAATTAAAATGTGTTATGCTTTCTTGTACGTCTGTCGAATTCGTTTGGCGATTGGGCTCTTGGGGTAGAGGGAACGGGAGAGGTTAACGAGTTGGCGAGCCGTTCTTTGCGGCATTGAACGACATTGAGAGGCGTGGAATCGTGTTTTGACATTTTAGATTAT
>JAWWEM010000010.1:7386719-7396914 GCA_035582935.1 Ormyrus thymus
CGCTCACAACCCTCGGTAAATTTAATATCGAATTTAGTGGTCGCGCCGCTATTCCGAATAAAGAGACAAAATCTACTCGGAAATTTCATTAGATACGGTGGAAATGGGTGGGCCATCGCGTTGAATTGAAAATGTCGATTGCCCCAGGCGTTTGCATAATAAGTTACTAACTCTTACATCCCGACTTGAACAAGTTCAGTTCGGGCCTCGGCAAAAAATTCACCTCGATTTGCATAACCGCTTCCGTCACTATTTCATCAGGACTAAAATTAACGCCTCCCGGCATTACTCATCGGCCTGCAACAAAAAAAAAATCCATCAACGCGCAGCCGCGTATATCTCCCGAATCGCATCGGCCTCGCAGCGACCTCGTAAGCCGCAAGAAACGGACCGCGAGGAGAAACTCGAGCGGCGCAGAGTCGAAAAATCGCGAGCGGGCGGCTGCGCAAAGCTCCCGCGAGTCCTCCCAATTGATTTGCATGCGCGTCGGCTGCCGGGCAAGCGAGAGCGCGCGGGCATCGGTATCAATGAAAATTTCAGCCGCGCGGAGAGGGACTTTCGCGAGAGCGCGTAGCTCGCTCGATCGGGACTTAAATCACGCGCGCCGCCGGGGACGAGGCGAGGGAGACGCACGCCCGGCGCGAGACGAGCGACTTGTTGATCCGCCGGGGACTCGACGCCGCGCGGCGGTACGCTCCTATTTTGCGTTTCGTTCGATTCTGCAGGTTTTCGATTACGTTGGCACTTTCGGATAGGGCTTTGTCTTTCGAAAACGGTATAGCCTAGAAATTTTTACATTCATTACGCGGCTGTAAGAGTGAAAGCATTTGATTCGCTTCTCCAAGCAACAAGTGCCTCGAGTCTCCTAGCTTTTCACCCGACGCGAGCATAAATCGCTCCCGCTCGCCGCGGGTAAGTCGCGCCGCGAGTAAAAAAGGGAAGCACAGCCGATCCCTGCGAGCTCGGATCCTCGCTGAATATTTTAAAAAGCCCCGGTAAACCGCGGGCGCGGCGGACGACGTCCTCGTGTACGTGTGTCGCCCGCGCCCCACACAGAGGGAAGGGGCCTCCGCTCCGGGCCCCCGTTCCTCCTCGCAGGTGCCTCCTCCTTGCGTTTTCGTGCTCACGGGTCCGCGGAATAAATTTATATAGCGAGAGAGAGAGAGAGATAGAGGGGGAGAGAGATCGCCGGTCGAACGAGATAGAGAGCGATCTCGAGGGGGAGAGTTAGAGGAAGAGAGAGAGAGAGGGACAAAGCTCGAGCCGGAGTGATAGAGGAGACAGTTTTAGAGGGGGAGGGCAGGGGAGAGAGACGTCGAGCCGAGTGAAATATATTTCAGCAAGTCGGCGATATACTACTCTCTCGACTCCTCGTGGTGCGGCAGTGGCGGCGACCGGGAGACGGACGCGATTAAAAGCCCCGAGCAGCAGCAGCGGCGGCGGCGGGAGCAGAAGCTCCGCCGCCGCCGTTCTCTCTCTCTCTCTCTCTCTCTCCCTGCTTTTAAAGAAAAAGACCCGAGCCAGATCCTTCGTCTTTCCTCCGGGCTCCTCTTATTTTTCGGCGCAAGAGTATAGCTGCGCTCTCTTTCTTTATTCCGCGTTTTTTTTAATTCCTCCCCCGACCGGAGGATTCTCCGCTGAATTATTGCCGTCTTTCGCTGCTCCGTTTCTGCGCGCGGCGCTTCTTTTTTCTGTTTTTTTTTTTATTAGCCTCGCTGCCCCCGAGCCGTTTTTTGCCAGCTCTATAAGTTCCTGCCGCGTTTTCGCTAAGCTATTCATTAGGGGATGCAGGACAGCTCGAGAGGCTGCTATCTTGAGGAGATCTTGATTTTCGACCGGGTTTAGGCATCAGTCTCTGCGCGGCGACGTTGCGAATTTCGGTCCGGTCGGTGAGTTTCGAATCGAAGGCAGGCCGTAATTTACCGCGATTTAATTAACGGCGACCGAAGCTTATCTTTTTCAGGGGCACAGTTTGTCTACCAAAATCGCGAGGAAAGTTCCTTGTATTATTTTATACACTTTTAAAAAAGAAAATAGAGAGCCCCTCGGGCCGGCAAGGGCAGAGGTCGCAAGGCAATTAAAATCATCGCTCATACAATTCCGAGCCGAAAGAGCGACTTTAATTGATTTGATTAACGCGCAAGAGCTCGCCTCCTGCGCACAATAATCCCCCCACTAATTTAACGATTAAAATTCCCTCTAACCTCCGCCGCGGTCTCGCACACACACACACACGCACTCGGCTCGAGTGAAAAAGCGTTTCCCACGCTTATTACGAAATATGAAAAGTTCAATGATAATCACGGCATCCTCGCGTACGCTCGGCGCTCGCGCTCGGCTCGGTGAAAAGTACCGTAAAAAAGAAAAAAAAAAAACTCCCGCAGGAGCAAAGTGTAGCATCGAGGAAGCGAAGGGGAGCAAAGAAGTCGCCGGCGTTTCCCTGAGAAAGCGACGCGCGAGAGAGGAAGACAGAGAGAGAGAGAGAGAGAGAGGGAGAGAGCGAGAGGTGCCGGTGTGTGCGCTGCATTTATTTTTCGAATCGCTGCGCAAGCGTTAACGAAGCGTTAAAAAGCGAGCAGGTGCGCCGCTCGCATTTCAAATGCGCGCGCTCGAATTATTAAGCCGGCGGCGGGGGGAGGCGGAGGAAAAGGACGGACGGGCGGACGGGCGGACGAAGCGCCGGAGACGAGGAGGAATGAAAAATTTATCGGGGACGAGAGCGCTCGCCGCCGCGAGCACGCGATGCGCGTACTCGCGCGCGTGTGCGTGTGCGCGAGCGCGCAGAGCGGTATGAAGTTGTTGCGGGACGCCGTTTTCGCGCCTCGCGCCGCTAATTCACGGCAAAGCGCCTGTCGGTTCTTGTTTTCGTGCCCAACGATCATGTCGACTTCTTTTTCTTTCATTTCGGGAGATCTTCGGATTGAGCCATTTGCTGGACTGCGGCTGATCGCTCGAGGATCGCGCATTTGGACGGAGAAATCTTTTGTGGATTTACTAATTCGAGCACTGGGCTGATAAGTTTTTTTTGTAAATAATCTTATTTTTCTTGTAACTTGCCTAGTTCAGGATTACATTGAGCAACAGACGGCAATTGCATGATGTGACCGTGAACAACGCGCGATATTTCAAAGTTGTATTTTTGCAATTTCACAAGCGCCGCATTCAATTCCGATGCAATTTCTCAGTTATAAAATAGCAGCGACGCAAGTGCAGCGAGCATCAGGCGCGAGTCTGCGCGTAATAAAGAGATTATTCAAAGCGCAGTAATCCAATATAAACGCGGCAGTAAAGCCGAACTTAACGAATCCATAAAGACTCTTTTCCAGTTCCGGAGAGTGCATTAACGCGCGCGCTCGCGTCGTTTCCCCAGTCGCCGATAGCCAATCCCCCCCCCCCAATAACAATACCCATCCGTCGTTGACCCCGTTTCCCGCACAAGCTCCTTTGGCCGCGACGCACGGCGCTCGACGCAGCGAGATTTCATTTCGCCGGCCGCCGCGCCGGAGATCGCTTTACCCGAGAGAGAGAGCGGAGGGGCTCTCCCGCGGCCGGGGGAAATGATAATTGAAAGACGCGCGTTACGAGGCGAAAGAAAGTAAATACACACATAAATTGTCGATTTTATTTATAAACGCACTCGCCCGCCGCGTGCGTTATGTGCCTCCTTCTCGCTCTCCTGGCGGCGTGTACTTATTAACGGTTTGTCTATTTTCATGTAGAGCCGGGTAAAGAGGCAAGGCTCCTAGCTCTCTCTCTCTCTCTCTCTCTCTCTCTCTCTCGCTCCAGAGCCGAGGCCTTTAAGACCCCCGCGGTGATTCACATAGTCCTTAAACCAATCCGGGGATAGTCTGCCTTTCTCTTCGTTTGCTAATCGAACCGCTTCCTACGCTGCGCCGAGCGAGAGCGCCGAGAGAGCCTGTGTAGTAATTACATAACGGAAAATCTCTCGTGAACTCGATGCTCCAAAAATCAACCTCATTTTTAGCGACTGACAATGTGCCTCGGCCGCGAGCGTCTACCTTCCATTTTTTTTTTATTTTTTTGGTTTTTTGCTTTTGTTTTTGTTTTTGTTTTTGTTTTTTTTTTTTTCGTTTCTCGGCTCTCCGCGGGACGCAACAGTGCTCGCTCCGAATTGGGCGTGACTTTTTTTTTTCTAGATCTCGAGAGCCGAGGTGGAGATCGCGAGGAGATACAGCCGCGATCCGCTTCGGAATTAATCGCTTTTTAATTATGCTTAATTAATAGGGTAAATTTTGAGGAACAATGCCAGCCGGTATTTCGGCCGCGGGAGTCGTGACTTCAGGTACTTATCAGGCCGGCTGTAACGTAACGCCGGAGTGTTAGGAAACGAAACGGATAAATTTAATTAAAATACAAAACTGCGCCGGGCGAGCGCACCGTTTCTCGAAATAATGCATTCTTAATAATTGTTTTTTAGATTGAAAACAAAAAAAAAAATAAATAATAAAGGAAGGTCGTGATTTACGGCTTGCTAAAATTATCGCAGAAAAATTATTGCTAATTCTCAAACTACTCTTGCTAAACCCTCATTATGAATAAAAGCCACGAAGAAAGTGAACGGGATATTTTCCCAATTTACCTGTACCTACTTTCCAGCCTAAAAATGCGCATCATTTTAAAGGCTAAGCTATAGTTATGGTTATTGCTTACGATCTAGTCATGCATGTCAACCGTGCACTTCAAAACCCACGAGAGAGTGGACTTTTTTCTCCCGGCATAACTCATCGCTAACTACGTTATAAATAAGATTTACTTATCGACGACTCGGCATTGCGCGCAATTAATGGAAAATTCAATTTCCGAGGCCCGCTTCCCACATTAATCAAGTTATTATTTGGTGGTGAAAACTTTATATTTAGAAACAATGGCTTTATTTATTTCGCAATATTTGACTAGCCGATCGTATGCGCGAGTGCTTTGTCCTGCTTGATAGTCATATTACACGTCATAATATGTGTATTTATTGTCCGAGATGAAAAAGTTGCATCGGAGTGCGGGTATAATTAGCTGTGCTTGTGCTGAATGAAACAAGTACATTATTAGATCGGTAAATGAAACAAGTATATTTCAGATTTGACTGCAGTAAAAGTTTCAGAATTTTTCATGTCCTCAAACTGGATGTAATACTCGTTTCAGGCTTATTAAGAAAGAATTGTAGGAATTATCTTGATGATGTTATATCGTTTTCTGACGACATTCGCATTACAGCATGTTTAATTAAAGTTTTTTCTGAACATTTTTTTCGCGCATAATGACAGGAAGTTCAGTCCCTCGACAGAAATTTTTAAAACCTTCTCTTCTACTTCAGGGGAGCAGAGTAAATCATCCTTCCCGTTAATTTGTCGAAAACATTAGAGTCCAGATTTTGACGGATATTTTATCTTCATCTTCAGTGCAGCGTGTAATTTCCATCTTCTTCCCTCAACGTATTAATTCCAAAATCCACTCTTCCCCTCGCAACCCCAAAGCCCGCCGTGGCCGTCGCGCGAAAAGCTCCACCAAAGGACCAAATTCACTTTCCAGCTGGGGGGGGGGGGGGAGCCGAAGAAATTAGCGGCTCGCTTGGCGGGCGTCAATGTAAAACAGAGAGAGAGAGAGAGCGAGAAATCGGGCCAAGCACCTCACCCACCCAGCCCACGGCTCGGCGGCGCTTGCGTTACATATCCCAGAAAAACGCGTATCCGCGGCGCGGGGCCCGCTTCTATATACGCACTCGGCCGCTCTCGCGCACACGGACGCACGGAGAGCTCTCGCGGCGAACAACAACAGGCGGATCCACGCGGTTGTGGCTCGGACTCGCGCCGCGGTGGGGCACCGAGCGAGCACATCTTCTCCCGCCCGCGCACTCCTTCCACACACACACGCGCGCGCGCGCACGAACGGACGAGTACGGGCACGCGCACCGAGGCAGCGCGCTAGTTGGTAGTGGTGTAGTAGTGCGGGGCTCTTGCGAGGAGAGTCGCAAGTCACCTCCGTTCACCTCTTATACCTCTCTCTCTCTCTCTCGCTCGCTCGCTCGCTCCTCGAGCGGCTCGGCGGTGCGCCGAGCTCCGAGACTCTTTCAGTCCGCAGTCGCGAGTCGTGCACCACGAACACACGCAGAAAGAGAGAGAGAGAGAGAGCGAGAGAGGAAGAGAGGGAGAGAGAGAACGAGAGAGAATCGGCGCTCTCGAGCGCGCGCGCCTTTCAATCCGATCGACGTGCATCGGCCGCCTATTATCGCGGAGTTTTTCCGGCGTCGCTCCTCTAACCTCGGCCGCCGCTTTTGCCAGCCCGGTGTCATTTTTCGTAGGTGGCTGCCCGCGCCGGTCCGCCCACCTACTCGCTCGCCGCTCGCGAGACACCCGAGAGAGAGAGACAGAGAGAGAGAGAGATAAGTCGGACGATCGTCTCCTCCGCGCGCCACCGTTCCCAGAGCCTCCCGAGTGTGTCAAGTGTGCAGTTGATTCCGCAGTGCCCGGCGTCGCCAGGACACAGGGCTGTCATGCCAGGCTCCCGGGCGAGCGCAGCCCACCCCCGGCGGGCTTGAGGCGTCCCCCGCCTCGTGCGTGACCGGCGCGCGAGTTTGATTTTCCCGCGCGCCTTCGCTCTCTCTCTTTCCCCCCCGAGTGAGATATCTCTCTCTCGCGGGAGAGCGCGCGCGCGGCAAGAGTGCTTGTGAGAAAGGTCCGTGCACTGCCACGCGAGAGAGCTGAACTTTGAGCAGAGCTTTTTCGGCCGAGTGGATAGCGGAGATTTGTGCGGGAGTGACGCGAGTGAAGGCGCGCCGATTTCACCTCTCTCGGGCCGGAAGCGAGAATCGCGCCTCACGAGACCGGAAGACGCCGGAGGACAAAGGAGGAGGCCTCTCCGCGCAGCCCGGCGGAGGTGAGAGTAGGCGAAGGTGTGGTTTTGGACCTCTCGGCTCCTCGGGCGCCTCGTACAGCCGCACACGATCGCCGAGCGACGATGACGAGCGGCAATCTGTAGACCAGCTGTACGGCGATCCGGCCGAGTTCTCGGCGCCGCGGACTCTCCGAGCACCGCGCATTTTAGGTGAGTGCGGCCGTACTTGGACGAGAGACGGACAGAGACGATGGCCGGGAGTTTTTGGAGCTGTGCGCGCGAGGCGAGGCTCGCGGCGATCGATGGCACTCCGACGGAGTGGAGTCCTCGGGTTTAATGGGACGTTTACGAGGGCTGCCGCGGTCACGCGGAAGGGAGAGCTTAATGAACTGGAGCTTCGGTCGCGGCCAGTCATGATTCGGATCGTTGCCTGGTTTCGATTTTAATGGCAGAGCGCGCAGCTGAACTTGACAAATGACGAGAGCGGGAGTACCTACTTTCGGGCGAGAAAGTATTGGGAGCTAAATTTTAAGAGGATAGTTGATCGTCGTAAGATTGAGATTGACAGGCAGAGTTTCACTGCTTCACGATGATACGTTGAATTTTGTTTGCAATGCCGCGCCGAAAATTACAATTGTTTAGCATTGAAAAATCGGCCAGTAAACTCTTTGGGATTCCTTCTAATGGAGCTTTTTCCTGAATAACGGAGGTTATAAAAGATATTCCGCAGAATTTAGGTGGTACACGAGTACACGGTTACGTAAACAGGATAATATTTGTTGTGAATATTCATTGAAGCGTCTACCTCGGCCTACGCAGACGATTATTAAAATATAAAGATTTGCGTTTTTTTGCTTCGCCTCAAGAGCCACCTTTCACTGCAGATGTTCTTGTTTGCGCACGTCGAGAGATATATTATTCTTCAAAAGTTTAGCGTTAAAAATCAGTATAATCGAGGCGCGCGCGCAACGTTCTTGGGGCATTATTATTTTAAATCACACGTTTACGCGTATAAATACGTTCATTATTCCTGGATGTTTGTAAAAGTGGCAAGTTAAAGTGTCGAATTATAGAAATCCAAGAGTGTTAATCTTTGGAAATTTTACGTAATTAGGAAAAAAAGACAATAGCACGGGGTATGTAAGTGATTTTATTAGATGTAATCTCAGCTGCTAATATAATCTAAAGGGTAATAAAGATAAATGCACGTCAATTGCAAAAACGCTTGACTGAATTGAATTTATCACGTAATGCTGACAAGTATTTGCAAAATTTTCATTGTCAGATTTAGCAGTAACTATTGTATTTAATCAAAGTAAAAAGCTTATGACAAAATGCTTTATCTTTTTCTTTTCAAAACCACGTAGCGCCTCTAAGGATAAATGCAAATTATAACGGTAAAACCAAAGTCAAAAGTTCAAAGAGCGTTTATCTGAAAATATTCCGAAACCCATCGTTTATAAATTTCTCATTCCGCTCAATTATCCCGAAGAAAAACACTGATTTTCCTGAAAAAAAAAAAAAAAGGAAACTCACACCAACGACGCACCGACAGCGTTCAATACCGCTCAGAACCAATATCCCCTCGAATCCTGGCAATCGCCTCCAAATAAAAGCATCCTCCTCCCCTCGCACGCGACTTAAAAGCGACGATGCCCTCGCACGCGAACCGCATCAATCCGCGGGGCGCTAAGAGCATCCTCCTCGTTTCGAAAAATCGGCGCGCTCGTAAAGCAGCTAAAGTGCGCCTCTCGCTCGCTCGGCGAGAAAAAAAAAACAGAGTCGGCCTCGCGAGCGGCGCGTCGGCGGAGGTGGGCCCCGGCTGTGTAATCGGGAAAATGGCCCGAATCGGGCGGGCTCGCTCCGGCGCACGCGAAATCGGTAATGAGCTGTAAAGGCTCGCGGCTCTCCTCCCGCGCGCACGTACGGTCTCACATGCACACGTGCGGCCGGGCGCCCATTGTGAGCGTGAGTCATTGACGCGTCGGTGCCCCCCCCCCCTCCGCACGCACACGCGCGCGCCGATGTTATGCCGATTTTTCTGGCGCTCGGCCGCTCTTTTTTCCCCGAGATTCGAGCGAGAGAGGATAATAAGCGAGAAGCCTTAGACGACGTGGGCGTGCGGCGCAGACGATTATTTTTACCGGAGAGCTGGATAGAGAGAGAGAGAGAGAGACATGGGAAAATTAAAATCCGAGAAAGAGAACGGAGTTAATTAGAGCCGCTTTTGCGTCACGATGCTACTTACTTAGCCTACCGGCTTTTCCTCCGCGAGACGTCCGCGCGCGAGACGTCCGGAGGCCTTTTAAGATCCGAGCCGCCGCCGCCGCTATCCTTTAAATACTCTTTATTTCCAAGAGCCGCCGAGCGCCGCCGAGACCGGCCGCGCGCTCGCGCGAGCGTGACCTCGTTCGCGCGAGGCTCATAGGCATACGTCGACGGCTGCATCATGGAGCGCAAGGATTTTGCCGAGGCCTGGGAGGCGTCGCGGCGGCCGTATCCCGCCTTTTTTTTCGCGCGCCCGAGGCCCGTCGAGCTCGGCGGCGACGACCAGCGGCGTCGGAGCTGCCGGCACCCGCGAAATCGCGTCGACTCGATCGAGCTCTCATTGTTTTCGAACGAGAACGGGTAAGAATCTCGCTCGACGCGGGCGCGATAAGCCTCGCCGCTTTTTCCGAAGCCGATACGCAACTGTATCTGGCGGCGAAAAAAGTAAGGCTGTGTAAACAATTGCTCCAAATAATGCGTAACAATGCCTCTGGCGGGTGGGGGGGGAAAGCAACTGACCTAGGAAACGCGAAAAAACTGCGGCCAAGGTGAGGCGAGGCAGTAACTTCTTCTTTATTAGATTCCATTTTAATCAAAGCGTGCAGACTTTACGAACAAAGATAAAGCTATGTATAGATTTCACCTCTGCCGAGCGAATCTCGAACGATCGAAGCTCCGATCGACCACGACGTCGTCCGCGAGGACGCGCTTTCACGCGAAAGCGCTCTCTCGCGCCTCGACCGCTGCGCCGTTATCGTCGATTTTTCCGAGCGAAGCCTCGAAAAACAATTTTAAAAGCCGGCTTTCGCACGGCACTTTACGGCGCGCGCGTCCGCCGCTCGGAGACTCCTAAAAGCGAGGAGTCCCAGACGCGCGCCACAATGCGGCGGCGGCGGCGTTTGGCGCAATATCCCCCGCGCGTAAAAAAGCTCCAGACGCGCGCGGCTCGCTTCCCCCCCGCGCCGGGAATATTTCACCATCCGCCGAGGATCAGAGGTGACATCGACGGCGCGGCGCGCGCGCGCGACACACTCACCTCTCTCGCGCGCGCGGGCCGTGCGCGTCCCGGCGGGTCGAGGAG
>JAWWEM010000010.1:7430449-7441191 GCA_035582935.1 Ormyrus thymus
TAACCCGCTATCGGACACTTTCAGTTTTATGCATTTTCAATTCCCCGCTTTGCGAACAAGTTCGCTCTCTCTCTCTCTCTCTCTCTGCCTCTCTCGAGGCATAAGCGGAAAAATCTCCGTCACTCCTCGGCCGATTACCAATCAATCAGCTCCCAAAGCATTTCGCCTCGAATCCTACCCACGGCGTCTCTCCGCTCGCCAGGCTAGACAAAGCCTGGGGGAGGGGGGGGAGAGAAAAAAAGGCCAGCGGAGAATTCGAAAAACGAGCGGGAGAAAATAAAATTTAAGAGAAAGGGAGGGCCGAGGAGGGGGAGCAGCGGTCGGGGCAATAATCAGGCGCGAGCGTCGGATGCATAGAATGCCGGGTAATGAGGTGGAGCCCGGCTGCTCTCCGAGGGCCGCACCCTAAGTCGGCGACCCACCTCCGGCGAGGAGACGACGAGGAGCAGGGACGACGAGGGCCGACGGCGGCGGCGACGAGGCCCGAGAGCTCTCTTGCGACACGAGAGAGCCTGGCAGCGACAATTTCGCAAGCCCGCCGCGTGCTCGCTCGCCGAGGCTGCGCCGGGAGTTTTCGCGGATTTTCAGAGGCGAGCGCGGCTCGTCGACTTACGGCGCGGGGGCGAATTGTCGGCGTTTGATTTGCGGGGGGTATTTTTGCGGTCGGGAAGGCTCGCGAGCTTTGGATTTCGTTGCAAAAAGTAGGCGGGAAAAAATGTTTATTAGAATGCTTTTCATCGTGCAGATGCATATAAATTTATTGCATAAGTGTTAAGAAGATTAATATGATAATGCGAGGATTGAAAAAGTTAAGTACTTATGAAATATACGCGTTTCCAATTTTATTATTTTGAAACTTTTTTATTTCATGGAAATTCCTGCATTTATACTATTCCATAAAACGAGTTTTCGTCGAGTAAAATGTATAATTTGTATTTCTCGAATAATTTTTATTTGCAATACTTCAATAAACGTTTAAGAATCGAGAAAGAGTTATTTCAAATCAACGATATATACGCGCAGCGTAAAACTATGGAAAATTCTTTGTGTTAATGAATATTTTCTCATAATATCGAGTCCAGCTAATTCTCGTAAAAAGTGCTTTAAATTTTAATGCTCTCCAATCCCTCCAGTCGACTTACACTTATGAATTATTAATACTTACATGGGTTTAAAATGGGATTTATTAGATTGTTGACTCGAAACGACTTCAATGCATCGACGCGGAGACATTCACAATGCATAATAACAAAAAATTGCTTGGCACTCAAAATTACTAAAATTCTCGAGCCTTGTTCGACTTTAACAATTCCAATGAAAACGGCTCTTATCGCGACTCGAATCGAATAAAAATACTTCAAGCGCTGCGCAACCTTGCGGAGAAGATTTGCATTTTTTAAAGCATTCCTAAATTTAACGCTATTATCCCGTGGCAACTGATTTTTACTGCAAATAAATGAAATATACGAATTATATTTACGTCAAATGTGACAACGTAAGAAAACAGGTATAAATGATAAGATCTCGCGAGTGGCATTGTAATTCTCGATTCAAATCGTTTATCACGTTTGACAAGCGAAAGAGCGCGCACAACATACGTTAAAATGTTCGCTCGAAACGCTTTGATTTTTTACGGGCAGTTTGAAAGTGCCCTTTTTCATACGCCAAAAATACCGCGGGCTTATCTGACATCGAACGAAAAACCGCTCAAAAAAACCGCCGACTCAAAACCAGCGCTCCAATTCCGGCAGCCCTCCGAGGCGAAGTCCGTCCAATTTTCGGCGGACCGTTCGCGTCGGTCGGATTATTTAGAGCCTCGCGTCCACCCGTACGTTTCGTTCGCTGCCTCGGCGGCGGCGCTCGGCGCATGAATAAATCCAAGAAGCGACCTTCAATCGGCACGACTCGCGGCTCGGCTGTGCGGCGGCGGCGGCGGCACCTCCCGCTCTCCGCCTGACGAAGCGTGTCGCCCGACAATACTTGATTGGCCGCGCACGTCGGAATATGTATGACGGGTTATTACCCGGCGGGATGGGGGGGAGGGGGGCAGGCGGCCCCGAAAGAGGCGCGAGGAGGACCCGAGAAGAAGACGTACTCGCTGCAGGCCGATGCATATGCATAAGGGGACTTTCTTATGCTCGCGCGCGCGCGCGCCGGGAAAAAATGCGGCGGCGGCGGAGGAAGTCGAGGCGCGCGGGGTTTTCGGCTAGGGGGATATGTGGAACAGGAAGGCGGCACGCTTCGCTGGATGGTTTGAACTTGGGAGAAAGGTGCCTCGGGAGCTTTTCGGACTCGGGCGCCCCGATTTTCTGGGCCGCGTCCGCTGGAGTTCCGCGCGGCGGTCGAAAAGCGACTGGTCGTACGGAGGTGGGCTAAAATTCACTTTAAAATCAGTATTTCACGGCGGTGTCAATTGTCCGAGGCTGGCGGCCGTCGTAAAAGGCGCATAAACGGCGCGTCTCCACACATTGAACGAGACCGTGAAAAACGCGCTCCGCTCTTAAATCACCCACCCCGAAAAAAGTCCCCCTCTCTCTCTGGCAAGCGTAAAATATTAATTAGGAAAACAAGAGTGAGCCCCCTCGCAAAAAACAAGAGAGCTGCCCTGGAAGAGACAAAAGGCTCGGGGTCCGATAGTCCCTCGGAAATAAAAGTCGGACGAAAGAAGATCAGCGCTCGCGCGCGCCGCGCACGAAGAGCGAGGAGAGAGAGAGAGAGAGAGAGCGAGAGCGAGGAGTAAAAAAAGGGCCGCATCGGGAGGGCAGCATCGCTAGTGCACCCCGCCCAGCCCGAGTCGCCCACTGTCACCATTAATAATACGTCTCTCCCGCGCCGTGATGTATCTCATCTCGGGCCCTCAGCAAAGTGTGTGCGTCGCGTCCTCCGCGCGCGGCTCGTCGGTGTTTAGCCTTCGGTGTTAAGCTGTACCTGGGAGGGGTCCTCCTCTCTCTCTCTCTCTGCCTCTCTCTATCTCGTGCGTGTGGTCGCGGCGATGCCCGCGTGCGCGCCCGCGCCCGGCCCGGGCGGAAGGCGCGGGTAATGACGATGATTATGGTAATGGGCGATTTTTCCGCGAGCGCCCTTGGGGATGCGCGCGCAAACGAGGCGCTAAGGAAAATAGGAGGCGGGTCCGGGCTCGGAGAAAGCTGGAGCGGGGCCCGTTATCGCCGAGGCGAGGAGGTTTTTCGCCCGGCCGGCTGGGGGATCGTGCTTTTTTGTCGTCGGTGTTTGTAAACGCCTGCTTTTTCGTTGAGACGTCTGTTGGTGCGGGGCGTCAAGGTGGCCTGGCAGGTAGATAGTGATCGAAATTTGCATTGGAGGAGATTGAGATTGACGTAAAAGCAAGAGATATATGGGAGGTAATTAGTAAAGAAGTAACGAAATTTGTAGACTTTTGTACCGTTTCCTATTAAAATGGAGGTAGGCGAATGCCGAGCTATAAAAGCAGCCGCTGTAAAGTGTAAAAAGAACCTTTATTAATTAAACTTTAATAAGAACTGAAGTTGCTTTTACATAAGAACAAAAGTGGGCCTTCGCTTTTTGCTCAACGTACGCAAAAACATCCCTCAATTTTAATGAGGCACACTATTATATAAAACATCCGCGAAGTAAATGCATGACTTTTTTTGAGTGAATTATCGCGGAGGCGAAGGTGCAATTGGATTATTCATTCAAGGTTGATGATCGAACGCCGAGTCATATATTCTTTCATTCGCGCGCCGTACATTTAAGAATTCAAAATTTATGCTCAAGGTGCGAAAGTAACTACTCTATATGTTAATGCGCATACTTCTTAAATTAAATAATATGTTAATTCGCGAGGAACGATGGTAAAAATCGCGAATAAAATTTCAGCAACGACCCACACGCCGCCGTAAAATATCCGTAAAACTCGAGGGGCCTTATCCAATCCGAGTCGCCTCGCGTCATTAAGCGCCGCGATCCCTTTACTTTCCGGCCAAACGGATTCTCCGCGCCCAGCAGTAAATCCGTTAATAAGGCATTTAAACCCCCTTATTCCGTAATCAGCTCATTACGCTCGTCAAAGACGGATAAACGCCCGTCGAACGAGCGCGCCTCGCTCCGGCGCGAGTCGACACTCGCGGCGCTATTCCCATTCGCGCCGGGCGTGCTCGCCGATGCGCCACCGAGGCGGACAAGCTCGTTACAAGCTCGGCGCGTCCGCCGGAATGACTCGATTTTCGCGGGAAAAAGAGCTTACGTAAGGAGAGCTCTCGGGCCGGGCGGCTCGCCGCGGTCCTTGCGACACGTCGCCGGCGAACGCTCCCTTCTTCGTTCTCCCGGCGGCGGTGCCGCGCGCCTAGTTTATTACGCTCGGCTTCGGCCGCGCGCGGCTCCTTAGCCGAGTCAGTCTTGCGTGAAAACGACGTCCGTGCCGAGGTTTCGTCTCGGTGCGCGCGAGGATCCGTTTTACGCTCGCCGTGTGCGTATACGTGTGCACGTACACGCGTCGCGGTATCTGTTCCCGCTCATGTACCGTCGAGGCCTTTTTTCCAGAGAGTCGTTGCAGTCCTGCCGGCGAGCCGCTTTTTTTTATCTCTCTCTCTCTCTCTCTGTTTCGGTCGCTCCTAGAAATATGTGTACGTAACGGAGCGCGGGAGGGAGGATATTTGCATAATCTATTTCTCGAGATGTCGCTCGATCCCTCTGCGTCAGCGTATTATGAGCTGCGCTGCTTCTTTTTTGGGACCGACTCTCGGGAGGTGGAGTGTGGAGGTGGATCGGGTTTTAGGCTATTAGGTAGCGACTGCTGTCGGGGATTTGTAGATGAGATGGCTTTTTTTCCTTCGGAATTGGAGAAAAAGAAGCTTCGCTCTTCGGCTTTGCAAATTAGAAAGGTGGAAATGATTTTGAAATTGTATTTGCGGAGCAAACAATCGATCGCGTATCGGAGTAGTGTACAATAATTTTGTAAAGTAAATATAGAACTGTAATAGTTTCAAGTTTACCTTGGGGAAATATAAACTGTAACGTTCACGTCGCTTGACAACTCAATAAAATTATCGTAAAAGCCTCAAAGTCAAAAATAATTTACAGCATTTTCTATCAGTCATTTTCGAATCTTTAATATTCGATTTAAAAATATGCAGCTTTAGCGCACTTTAACGCAATACCCATTTTCATTGGTCAACTCGAAAGCTGCGCGATTGCATTAAAAGCATAAAAATAGCCATCGCTTCTCCTCCGCGCGTAATATAATATCTCTGATTAGCAAAGCGGCGAGTCCATCCAAGCTTTTTATGCGCGCTCTCCTCGCATCTCCGCGATTGAAAATTACACCTATTAGCCGATCGAGCCATCATCCCCGTGGCTGAGCCTCCTCGCGCTAATCGTTCCTTGATTAATTTCGCACTTTTCCATCGTTCAGCTCCCAAGGGCGCGTCCCTGGCTGAAAGAATCCGGGATACTTTTACCGCAAACGAGGCATCGACACGAGCTGTCGCTCGGATACGTCGGGACGCCGCGCGCGACGCGAAGACGCTCCTAATGAACCTCTCATCGAGAAATTGCATACTGCGCCGCGCTCGCTAATGCCTCGTCCCCCCGCCACCCCTCCCTCTCCCGAGAGTCCGTAATAACCGCAAAACGCAGAGCGCGTCGCCTCCGTGTTTATACATGTATACGCACGCGGAGTAATGATATACGTCCGGCGCCTAGGCGATTAAGGCGCAATTACCTTTTCGCGCGCCTCCATTATACGGCCGAAGGTGGACGTACGGTGTAAGCGCGTTAGCGCGGAGTCTCTCCGCCTGCCTGCTTCGGCGCCGAGTCGCTTTAGAGGCTGATCGCGTATGCATCGGCTTTCGACAATTCGCGGAGCTCGAGGCCGAGATGCGGACGGTCGGCGAGGCGGCGATGATCCGCGCTGCCGCTGAATTTTCTTTTCTCGCGACGCGGCGGGGAACGCTGCTTTTCTTTCCTCGAGCGCGGCCGCGCGACGCGATCGCAATTTATTTGATTACGCTTGAAATTACGAAGGAACGCGGCCGATTAATTTGGAATAAAAAGTATCTATTGTTTTCAGCTAAAAACAATGGCTGTACAGTTATTTAAATCATTTGCATGCCCCGCGACGCGACTCGAAAACCTTTAACAAATGACGCAAGCGACTTTATCTTTCGGCCTGACTCATCTCTCTCTCTCTCTCTCTCTCTCTCTCTCTCACATTTCGACCGAGCGCCCAATTAAAATTTTTCGAAGCGCGACCGCCGACTTTTCCCTCCGAAATTTCCCCCGAACCGATCGAAATCGTAATTGGCTAATAAAGTCATACAAGCCGGCATTCGTCCGCCTTGATAAAAAGCTCGCAATCCCGGCGGAGCATCGGCGGCTCCGAGAGCAATATCCTTAAAATTTCATTACGCACCCACACGCCCGCACTTTTGTCTCTTCATTTCCTCGACCGCATCTCCTCCTCCTCCTCCTCCTCTCATATCTCAACCCCGTGGCTCTCCCTCTCGCTTGCATATCTCTTCGCCCTCCTCCTTTTTCTCCTCTCGAGTATCCTCTCGACGTCGATGCGCTCGGGCCCGCGCGCGTGTGGGTACGCGTACGTGTGCACACGCGTACGCGTCGGAGCGAGCGAGCGTCGTATGCGCCGCGCGCGGCTGGCCTACTCCTCGGCGATAATCTTGATGGATCGCCGAGGAATCGAGGCGGGATGAGGAACAAGTCTGTTTATATCGCCCGGCCGCTAATTCAGTTATGAGCCGCCGCTGCTTCTGGGCTGCCGCGCGCGGCTTTGTCGCCGCTCGACTTGCCCGGCGCTCCCGCCGCGGTGTGCTTCCTTTTTGTCCGTACAGCGGTGTGGGATTACGTCTTGTTTGCCGAGAGCGGCCGCCTTTTTTTTCTTTTTTTCTCTCTCCTTCGTCGCTTGACAGCCGCGCGAGTCGTTACGATGACTTATTTAAGCGGTCGCGAGAGTTTTGTTGATTTTGCCCGTGATGTACGCTCGTTTAATATTCACTTAAGAGATTACCGGCTGATTAATTGCGCGGTTTTTGCGGGCTTTGTAAGCCGCCCGCTCGCGGGAGGTGGAATTCTCCGCGACTTCTGCTGAATCCTCTAATCTCGAGTGTTTGAATAGAGAAATGCTTTTGCCGAGCTTTTGCGAAAAACCAAGCTGGTGGATGACGAATTCGGCGAGAGGAGCGTGTAATTTATTATATAATAAATATGTTCAAGACGAAAGGCTTCATCCTACACGTTGCGCAATGGACTATCGGGCTCCGAGCGCATATTCGCGCAGATTGCTACATTAGTTGGGGTAAAAGTCTTGATCTCGTAGGATACAATGAAAATGTGCGAAAGAGGAGAGGAATGTTTTACGGCCGGGGCGCCGTTTCATAAGTGTATATGAAAACGGAAAGTCTCGATGACTCATCCCGCGCACAAAGCGACGAAACCGTGCACTCATCGTCGCGCGACGGGCCAAGCCCGACGAACAAAAAAAAGAAAAGAAGAGGGAAAACGCGCGAAAACCGACGACGCCGAGAGGGGGAAAAAATCGCGAATCCCAGGGCCGCATGGACGAGGAGACGGGGAAAAGAGCAATGATAAAATAACGCGGCCGCGCGAAAAAAGAGCGAATTGAGGCAGGAGGATGCGTCCGAAAAGCAAAAGGAGAGAGACGAAGGGAGATAACAGTTATTGCATTGCGGTGCATTGTACTTTGTTCTCCTCGGCAGCGAGAGAGAGAGAGAGAGAGGGAGAAAGCCAGAATTTATTCGCGCGCACGCGATCATCACTCCGGCGCGTTTCGCTTCCTCGAGGAGACGACTCTTTCTCTTTCTCCATCTATTCCTGCCTCGTTTTTTTCCTTTCTTCTCCCTCCTCTCCCCGGGCGCGTGTGTTGGTGCAATATCGTAGGAGGATGTCTTCCTATTATATGCTTCGTAACTCTGCTCGGGAGAGAGAGAGAGAGAGAGCTGCCTCTCTCTCTCCCTCTATCTCTTTCTCTTTCTGCGTTTCTCCGCGGACTATCACGCCCATTTTAACTATATCCTTTCGGTGCCAGAAGTAATGCGCAGGAGAGCCGGCTCGGCTCCTCGGGTCCAAAGTCGAAGGCGCCGATGGTATTATTGCCTCGATCCTGAATCGGGAGATCGCGATTTTTATCGGCCGGATGTACCGTTCGACCGGCGTTTAATTGTTATCGGGCGGGAGTTTTTAGCGCGCGGGAGAGCGCTGCTCTCTCTCTCTCTCTCTCTCGCTCGGCTTAGATTCCGATTTATTTATCGCGGCTGCAGCGTGCTTTTGAAAGTTCGGGGTGTAGGAGCGACGGCTTGCGGAGTTTGTAAAAACACTCGCGGTGCTGCATCGGGCGTAATGATAGAGTAGCTTTTTAAAGTCCCGGGAGAAAGTGACGGAGGTGCCAGACGCGTCTGTTTGCGTTAGTATTTTGTCACGCCCAGTTAAGGGTTAGTCATGGGATTACGGACACGTGTATATAACGCATTCAATGCATCGATTCAAAGCGCATGACTCATCGCCATTCCTTAAAAATGTAAATTATTGGTAAATACGAACTTTTTATAGATACAGTTAGATGATACCTGAATTCACTGTGCGCGCGAGCATAATATTTTTATTACTCAGAATAAGCGCTTAATATTCCATATGCTAAATAATTTATTTGTTTACATAACGTTTTTACCCGCGATTTTTACCTTCGCACAAGCGGCAATAGAATATTTATTACAGAGCTGTCATAAAAAGATTATTAACAATTTTTACAAAATTTCCCAATCAAACTGCTTTATTCATACGAAGTACTAATTATTCGCCGTTCCATAAACCTCCACCTCTCGCGCCGGTCGCTTATTAAATCTATCCGTCTCGTTCGAGCACCTCGCAATACACCTCCGTACTCCTCGCGCTGGAAACTTTCCGCGGGCGAGCTCTGGTCGTTTCCGCAGAGACGCAGCCCCGCGACGAAGACGCTCTTCTCCCGGCCGCCGATCGGCAGTCGGGTCACGCGCCTCGGGAATCGCACCTCCGCGGGCCGCTTATTACTGGCCCCGATTAAAAAGTCCGTCTCCGGCTTTGGGCGCGAGGCCGGATTCCGCGAAGGCGCGCTGCAGTCGCTCGTCGCGAAGCCGAGCGCAGCCGGGCCCAAAAGCTCATGCGAATCAGGCGCGGGAGGGAGCAACGAACGAGCTGAGCCCCTCTGCCTTCTTCTTTCTTTTATTATTAATCGGATGCAGAGCAGCGACGGCGGCGACGGCAGCAGCCCCCCCTCGGAAAGGAGCCGCGGAGTTTCGGTATGCGAGTCGCGCGGCTCGTATTATATTATACGCGCGGGGAGTCATAAGCGCGCGCGGACGGACTCGCGATCGCTTGATTTAATGACTCGGCTCTTGATTCACGCTTTTCTCCTTTTGCGCGGCCCGGCGGAGCCGGAGGCATTGTCGCGGTCGGTCGTCGGGCGCAGCGCCGAGCGCGGAATGCGCCGCGACTGCGGAACGGCGCGGCTCGGGCGCGTGTTCCTTTAGGCTGGCCAGGAAATCCTTTCGTTTGTTATGTTAACGATTGTGGAGGAGCTTTGTGAGGATTTTTATTGCGGGGGGCGCTCCGCGTTTTCGTATCGACGCGCGGCGAGAGGCGAGGCTTTTCTTGCTGTGTTCTTTTGGCGCTGTTTTGGGTTGAATGCTGGATTCGTTTATCAGAATGCGAGAAGTTCGTTTATTCTCTATTACTGATTGAATATTTGATTTTTCATCGGGAAAAAGTCTGAAGTGCAGATATCAGTTAAGCTATTTTTCTGCAAAGCTGGCATTCGCATTAGGAGATTTTGAATTAAACCGTAGTAAATTCTTATTTTATGGAATTCAGTAGTAACAGTAGTATCTAACGAGACGCATAAGATTTACATTGAATGAAATTCTTTGATAATGCATACAAGATTCAAATCTCTTGAATGTATATTTATATTTTGACAGCATTATCTGTGGCGAATGAAATTAAAGGCTTGGAAACGCCTCAAATATTCCGCGCTCAAATGTTACAACTAAAAATCAATACATTATGAAAATGATTCTTAATCTACATCTTATCTCCGATAGCCGTAGCGTGCGCAGCGGCTATAAAGACTCCAAGAGGCTCGAAAGTGAACAAAAAAGAGCGCCTTAATTCCGCCTCGCCGAGAGCAGAGTGACCGCGGCGCGTTTCTCAGCGAACGCGGCTCCTCCCAAAAGCGCGCCGGTCCAAGCTCTCGATTAGCGCTCCAGAAGTAGGCGCTCGCGGCTCATCGGCGCGGACTTTCACCCGATCGCGGGCACCTCCACCTGCGCGCTCGCGGGCGAGATCTCCGCGGGAGTCGCGCCGCCGCGCAAAAGCGCGTCCGCGCCGATGGAAAAATCGGCGGGTCGCGCGGGGCGATCCTCCAGAGGCGAATGCATAATCGAAAGGTGAATCGACGCGCGCTCGCAATACCGGTGCGCCCGCCGGGCATTCTCTATTTTGCATTCCCCTCCGCCCCCGTCTTCAGCTCTCTCTCTCTATCTGTGGCCGTGCGCGCGGATAATGTATCCGTCTGTGTGTCTGTGCGCGCGCGGCGCATCCAAGAAAGGACGGAGCGGAATATGTACGAGCCGATCGGCGGCGGCGGCGGCTTTATTTGCCGGTAATGTCGATCGTCGCTTTTAGAGGATGCGGCCGAACGTGAGGCTGAGAGCTCTCGGCTTTTAGCGGGGCCGGGGGGGGGGGGGGGGGGGGGAAAC
>JAWWEM010000010.1:7449524-7464755 GCA_035582935.1 Ormyrus thymus
CTGCCTCTCCCAGACTGCGAGACGACTACGACGACTTCTTATCTACTCTCGCTGCGCTTCTACACACATGAAGCTCGTTCAGTTCCTCTCGGATAGCTCTTGTATTGTTTAATAAGTATTATTTTATGCTCGTTACTTTATTCTATACGAGTGTTGAATGGAAAAACTATTCTGCACGCTACGAAAGGTAATAATAAAAGGTAATATCTTTCAATTTGTAATATATAAATCAATTAACGTTTTATTATTGCGTTTAGCAACAGCCTTTGCGATATTATTTTGATTATAAAAATTAATGAGCTTACTTTAAAATGTTGTCCTTCAATTTTTTAAATCAATTTCCTAAATGACTGGCAAACGTCCTATTAAAAAGAACCGTAAATCCTTCCTTTACAAGAAAGCGAATAAAAAAAAAAAACTGAAATCCCCATCCCAGCTCTTTAATTCCCGCCAAAAATAGAACAAAAAAAGCCCCTCCGTAACGGGAGGAGTTATCAATGCCCAACAACGTTAACGATCCGCGTGCCTCCGTAGGTGAGCTATCTGAACTTCGAGCGGCAGCAGTCGACGAGCATCGCGGTAGGCATAGCGAACGGCATGATGGTGTCGTGTAACAAGCTGCGATCCGGTTTCGACAACGTCGGCAGCGTCACCGGCACCTTCTATCCCCCGGTGGCCTCTCCTCACGACCAGTCGCTGCACTACTCCCCCCAACAGCAGCAGCAGCAACAACAGCAGCAACAACAGCAGCAGCAACAGCAGCAGCAGCAGCAGCAGCAACAGCAGTCCAAGTCGTCGTACGGACTGCAGCAGCAGCAGCAGCAGCAGCAGCAAGTGTCGGACGGGGGATACGGGCAGTGCGGAAACAGGCAGCAGCAGCAGCAGAGCATCGGGCTGCGCCCCGCCGAGGGCTGCTCCGGTCAGTCGCATGCGCTTTGTTACCATTATGAGGGTAATTAATTCGTCGCCCCGGTGCATTTGTTCGTGCCCGCGGGGCTTGATTAACTGCCCTCTTTTCGCCGCTTTCGGCTCGGAGATACGGGAGATTCATTCGGGGATATTAATTGGCTGGTTTTCTTCGGGGGTATTGAGGGCATTAGTTCTCTTGAGTTAAGGGCGCCGTGGGAGTACGTAACTGTTGATTATTTTTTTCCAAGGAATACGAGAATTAAATGGGAATTAATGTTTAAACGTTCGGGAAATTCGAAAAATATCATTGAAAAATATAATTATAAAAATTATTAATCAAAATCTGACCGTAGATCTGTAATCCCCCGTACAAAAGCTACCCTTCGCGCACTCGCGTCGCGTAAATTGAAACTGAAATTTGGCCAATTCAACAGGCGTACCTCACCGCTACCAAATGTCCCACCACCAAGACTACCAATCCGACAACCCGGCAGGCCAGCAGCAGCAGCCGCCGCAGCCGACTCCCCCGCAAGCCCAGCAGCAGGTGCTGGGCCACATGGAGCACGGACCGCCCGGGATGCACGACGAGGAGCAGGAGCACGTGATGCAGCTCGAGAAGTACTTCAACAAGTACGCGCACCCGTCGAGCCTGACGCCGGGCGGCGGCGCCGCCGGGTCGCACTCGAGCCTCACCAGCCAGAACCTCCTCGACAGCAACCACAACTACGCGAGCGACCTGCGCTACTACTCGACTCCCCAGCAGCACGCCCAGCAGCAGCAGCAGCAGCAGCAGCAGCAGCACCAGCTCGACCTCGCCAACGCCCAGTGCATCCTCGACGAGCAGGCGGCCAAGGACCACCAGAGCGGCTCCTGCACGCAGCTCGGCATGAGCCACGCGATGGAGCAGTACCACCAGAGCATGGAGGCCGCCAAGTACCAGGAGCACCAGCAGCAGCAGCAGCAGCAGGTGCAGCAGCAGCAGCAGCAGGTGCAGCAGCAGCAGCAGCAGCAGCAGCCCGGGGCCCAGGGACAGAACTTGGAGCACGCGCCCAAGGCCGCCGAGGACGACTTCAGCGTCATTCTCGCGGACGTGCGCAAGACCTGCTACAGTAGCTAGTGGCTATTATTACTATTTCAGTTCGATCGTTAGACGCGGCGGAGCTATGATCTGAAATGTTCGGTGCAATTGTCGATGTAGATTGCGGAATTGTTTTAGCGGTGTATTTAGCGAATTGAAGCACGAGCGCGCGACTGCTAAGATTTCATTAGTTACTTTCTTTCGGGGAAAGATTTATATTTTTACTTTGACGGCGATGAAGATTTTTGTAAAGAACATTGATTAATGAAATTTTAATCGACTGCGATTATACACCTGTCGGATTCATTGTAATTTGGAAGGAAGTGAGGACAGCTTTTTAAAATTGATTCGTCGAGCGCGACGTTAATTAAGGTTTCCACAAATTCAGATCAGAGCCCTGTTTGAAGCCTGGTGAAAAAAAAAAGGATTTTGTGAGCGTTTGATGAGTACTTGCGCTAATTCGATATTTGCATATATATATATATATATATGCGCTATGGAAGCGAGCGTATGAGACTTCGTTGATTGTGATTACTCCAACTTTTGACTCCAATGGATCTCTTCTGGTGCTTAGGTGATATAAATTCTTATGTGTTTTTTGTACGATTTCCTCCTTATCGACTTTTATAGATTAACTTAAACGTGCTCGTGAGAGTCTTAAAAAAAAAAGAAAGTAATGTTTGCACTTACAAACAAGCTATGCGACTTCGTTTATAAGAGACGAGAATCTCGTTCGGCTCGCGTAGCAAAGCCGACGAATAGAATTTGTATTTAAAAGATTTATTATTCACGTGAATATAGTTTGTAGAGAATTCCTTAGAAGACTTCTTAAGTTCTTTTCTGACAAAGCCACGGCGCTCTTCTGTTAAAGAACCGCAGTAGTTTGAAGCTAAACTCGAGCCGGAGCATCAAATTGTTGTACTTATCAATTATAAAAGACATTTTTAAGTTTAGAGCAATAAAAAAAAAAGAAATTCATCACGACATACCTAAGTTTACATGTGTAAATAACGACGAGCCTCGCCGACAATTGGATCGAGGCTTTTCGAATGTCAATTCGATATAAATATATATGTAGGAAAAGCTCTGAATCCTGCCTCGGCGCCTCTGTACACGTATAGTACTTAAGACAATAACCACACGAAATTATAAGCGAGGATTAGATAAATATTTTGCAGGAAACGAGAATATGTGCATATAGAATTTTGGATGTATCTTATAAATAAATAATATTTTCAAGAAAGACTTTCTCAGTCATTTAACGGTAAAAGTTTTCCTTTTTGGATCGATAAAAAGTACTGTGGCATTATGTGTTAAATATTTTTATTAAATATTTATAAAAAATATGTATATAAATTACAGTATTGTATGTAAAGCATACATAATGAATCATGTCCTATCATACGAATCTTTTATGCAAGGGCAGTCCAATATTTTTTTGTGTTTTTTTTGCTGTCATGAATCAACGCAAGAAGGTTCAACTAGCTGGTAAAATATATCTACTAGATTTGGACGTAAATTTACAATGTTCTTATGTCATTTCGCTCTAAAAATTCTGAAATTTTCTGCCAAAGCCTTTTTTTTTTATTACGTATGAAAATCGCATAGCTTTAAAGCTTTCATTTACATTTGGAAATTTTGCTTACTTGCTCTATCTAAAATTTTATAATTTTTACTTGTGTATATACAATGGTATGTACACATATTGCTATTCTTTATACTTAATTGTTATACTTAACGATCGAATTATATTAACGTCATTCTAAGTAACAAATGATTAACGTTAATACGTGAAATTCGACAGTAATATTTGACTGAAATTGACTCGTACATATGGTTAATCATTGACGTAATATATAATTAGATAACAAAATATAATTGGTGCAAAGTAGGAATGCACAGGATAACTTAATTTACCATTGTTGAGAAATTAATTGGTGGTATTTAAGTTTTCCTCTGATTGGACAGATCTTACAGTCTTGTTTTGATTTCATTATAATTTGTCATGAATTGCTATATCAAGTCTTATACATTTCGAATGGAAATTACTTTCCACTTACAATAAAATAATATTTTGGAATTGTTGAGATTTTTTCTTACATTATCAACATATTTACTTTCAAGATAGTTTTTTAAAATAATTTTTAACTTACATAATCACTGGAATGTGAGTAAAAAAATGTAATAATTTTCAAGTAACATAAATGAATGTCAAGAATAAATTAATGGAATCATTCAAAAACTTTAGGTGAAATGTTGTACAGTTTCACGATCACATTTCGTATTTAGTGTATAATCAACGATCTAAAATTTTCGTAAGAGTTTACACAAAATATCTCTGATCTTTTGAAAAAATTTGTCCATTGTGTAAATTTGTTTCATGACATCAATAATTCATATAGTTAATAAATTTAAACTATAATTAGGATGTTCTCAAATGTCATTCATCCCAAAGACAATTTTGCTTCATTTTCGAATAATAAGAGAAAATAAAGCATTTCTTACACGTTTTTATACCGCATCGATAGGTACTAGCTACTTTTTTACCATCAGTTTTACTTTTACAAAATTTCAGTCCACAAGGATACCATCCGATACATAATTCTAAGGAGCAAGTGCATGGTGCCCAAAGGTTAGATGTATCTGCACACTTAGATATCAATGAAGGCTTCGTGTTATTAGCGGGTGCTGGAGTAGTAGTGGCAACAGTGAAGTTATGTACAGCAAAAAGAAGAGCAGCTTCTGAAGAACCTAAAACAGATATTTTGAATATACAAAATAAATACTTAAAATATTATCACAAATATTTTTATGTTTCTATATTTACCAGGTCTTTGAGCCCAGTGTTTTAAATCTTCATATCTTGTGTATGTAGAATCTGCTGCTTCTGTGCAAAGATCGCTTATATGTTTAGAAACTACACTAGATTGTGAAACATCCAAAAACAAGTCCATTGTATAATTGGCATGACCTTTGTCCTCTTCAGCTATCCTGATCGTACCAGGATTCTTTTGCCTCAGTTTTGACATAGCATCAGAGGATATAAAATCCATTTTATAAAAATGATTGACAAAGCACATAGTTTGGAATTGATTTTGCCCTCGCTCCTCTTCACCCAAAACTAAAGCTTTAATGACTTGCACTTCCTGTAGAGAATTTCACAAGCAAATAGACTTTAGGGCACAAAACTTTGTACAAAAACTTTTCACATAAGAGCTTGTAGAATGTAATATCTTCAATACAAAGATTCAGTTATTAAAATAAATTAAATGTATTTTAGTGCATTGCTATAACTTTGTTCACTAAAACTTTTAAATTTTCTCAGTTTCAATCAAATTTAGCCTGAATACAGTAATTGAAGTGGAAATTGATTCAAGCAGTTAATGGAAACTATTGATAACTTTTAAAATATCCTTTTAACTAAAATATGCAATTGAAATTGGCATTATATTTAAACTTCAAAATTCAGAATCGCTATTACAATTTTTTTGAACTTATAAATTAGTTGTTTCGCAATTCTAAATAGTAGTATTTTAATAAAATTGTAGTAAGACTTACATTTTTGAAGTCTACAAGTTGGGTGACTAGAGTTCCATCGGAACGCTGAAACTCCAAAGTTATCACATCTTCTGTAATATTGGACGCTATGGATTCCTGTAAAATATCTCCTCCCTGAAAAATAATTTAAATACTTAGGAAAAATAAAGCCTACATACTTTCTAGTCTTATAAGTCCCCTAAATAACAAGTTAGTCTTAATAACCTAACCTATTCTTAAATTAGACTTAAAGTTCAAATGAATTTACTGTAAATTTTAATACATTTACTTGATTTACTGAAAGAATTAAGCAAAATAAAATTAACGAACCTGATTCTTAACATTAATGAGCAAATGTGTGGTGCATATTCCGCAAAAAAACTGCAGCACGATCAAGAGCGCTGGTACAAAAGATTCACGAATCCTCATCTTTCCAACGCCATTCAAAATGTGTAAAAAAAATCACTTCTAAGATCTCTACAATCACTAATTTAACGTTTCATCTCGCAAAATCGCTTTATAACAAACGATTTTTGCGAAAATTGCACTCAAAATCACGTCGCCTCTTCCATTTTTCTGACGTTTGTGTCGACGAATGTGCGCGACCATCAGCATAAACCCCAGCTGCTCGACGCAGATAGGAGGTTTTCGCGCCATTTTTAAATTGGACGCGAGTGATGCCATTTTTAAATTCCTTTTTCTTGACGTAATGAAACGATTTTAAAGACATCGAAACAAAACAAATGTGACTCAAGCTTTTTTTTTATCCAACGATGAATGAAGACTTTAATGATGGTAATAAACGAAAGGCACAGTAAATGACAAATACAAACTTTTAATTAATTTTTTTTTGTTTTTTATTGTGATGTGAATTTGTTAAATAAAAAGAAGCATCTGGATAAGATCGGTTTGTTCCAACAGGTTTTATCCGGTTTTAAACCGCTTTCATCTGATTCGACCCAGAAGAGCTGTTAATTCTTAATTAGTACACTTCGGACGTTTAATTGTCAGAAGTGCAAAAGCAGTTCTGCTCGTGTGCACTTCTAAATTTTCATCTGTCCGCTTTTTCTAAGGAAGAGAGAACAGTTTTTGAGTTGGGCGCGTTAGTGGCGCCATCGGCTTAGAGGCAATTTTTTTCTCGCTCGGTCAAGTAGCCCCGACCCCACTGCACTACGTACGAAGGTCGATTTTAAGGAGACCAAAAATAAAAGTGCTCGAAGGTCATTTTTTGTCTTGGTGATAAACTGCATAATCCACAGAATTATATCACATCCGACTTGGATGTTTCGTCTTTGTCGTACAAATCTTTATTTATCGAGCGTAACCATATGGCAAGGAATATAAATTTGGCGACCGATAGATATATAATTTAAGTCAACGTGCTAAGTAAGACGATCATCAGTAGTTCTTGGTAGTGTGGCGATGATTGGAATGATGCGTGCTTTTCGATCTCTGCTCTGGTTTAGTTCTTTTTGACTTCAACAAGTACAGGTCCCCACTGAAACGTAAGTAGTTTAATAAATTTAATTGTTTTTCAATATTTATGGTAAAATCAATGTCTGGTGTTAAACAAGAATGAAATTTTTCTATTACGTCATTTGTTTTACTTACAATTCTGCTCTAAGAGCTGTTAAAATTGGTGGCGTTTTTGGCCGAACTATAGGTTCAATATCCGGTACTAAAAAGTGACAATAAACTGGTACCTAAAAAAAGTTAAACAATTGGTGTAAATCTTTATCTTACTTTTAACATTTGCTTTGAAAATGTATACACGAATATATTGAAAAATCAAGAAACTTCCTCGTAAAAATATTCCCGCCCATAACCTAATAAAAATTAACAAAAAGCCTGTAATCATCCACGAATATTAATTTTCAATAACATTTTGGAAGCTAACGCTTTTAAAACAGCAGAACGTCGACAGTTACTTAATCTATACAAAAGAAAAGCCCCGACTCACATAAGGCAAAGTGTCGTCCAGCTCGATGGGCGGCAAATCCGCGTACAAATCCGGAACCTTAAACTTCCTCCCCAAAATCGGCGACTGCAGGCCAGACCTCGCGCTCCCGGCGCTCGACTTCCTGCTCCTCGTCGGCTTCGCCCTCGCCTGGCTCGGCGGCCTCCAGGACGTCATCCTCGCGCTCCCGAGGCTCGAGAGCGCAGCCACCAACGCGCCTCCGCTCCGCGAGAAAGGGCAACGGGCGAAACTCGATGTTTGGTCGATAGAGCCTCCGGGGATACCGGCGGCCTCTCCTCTCCTTTCTTTCGGCCGCGCAGCTATACTTACACACAAGTGGGGAGTTCTCTCAATAATGCAGCGCGGACGTAGCTCCGGAATCCTTCTGCGAGGAGGGCTTTTTCGCGCGAGGATCAGCGCGCTGCATTTTTAACGGCCGCTCGGAAATTGAAGCCGGATCCCTGGAATTCTCGCCGGCCGGGAGAGTTTTAATTCAGTTCTCGCGAGCGCTGCGGCTCTCGGCGATGGGATTGTTTTCAGAATTATCTGCTTTTACGTTTTACTTTATAAAAGCTACCCGCTGCGCTTTTGCGAATTATGAAAATAGGCGCGCTTTGCGAGTTGGAAGACTTTTGAGTGCAGGCATTTTTATACACTTAAAACAATATTGTGGCGGAGTGGAAGATGCATCTTGAAAACTTTGTAGACTTAGACGTTCGCGAGGAAGTGTAAGTTATTGCAAAAGTTTGAGAGTAAAAAGTAAGCTAAGAACTATCGCTTATCTTGTGTTGCGAACAGTCTTATATAAGGCAGGATAAAAGTAAGATACGAACGTATTGAGGGACCTAATTTTTTCAAGTACTGCTTTCAAGTTGATGCAATTTATCTTCTCTTTTATAATTTTCTTATTGTTATTTATAACCGATTAAAGTCTATTTACAGTCTTCAGAACAATAGCTGTCACTAAATCATTTGGTTCTATTGATAACATGAAGGTATTAATAGATATTTAATTGTTATCGGCAGACCCTGTATATACAAAGATATCAATCAAACTCCTAAAATAGTTTTCCTGTTTTACTCCTCACTTTTTGGTCAACTAAAAATGTTCCGGGCAACTAAAGGCTTATCACATATCCTTTCTACGACTTATTAAAAAGAATAATTCGTGGTAAATTTTTAAATCTGCGACAGATAAATATTTCATTATTTTCTCTTTGTTATCTCGGCAGCAAGTCAAATTACTCAAGCGCATTAAATCGTTAAATCAGCAACCGGCAATCGACTCGGCAAAAAGTCAACGGTCCGCCCGCTGACACATTTACGCGATCGATCCCCGTACAAGCAAAGCCTCCTCGCGAATCCACAAATCCTGCCCGTCCGGCTCGACGTCCCTCGTCGCACCCCGGCGGCACTGCTTCCCCACGAAATCGGCCCGCTTTTCCGCCGGCTCCCTCCCGAATCAGAGCGTAAGGATCCGCTGCATTATATAAAAGGCGGAGGGCACTAAATCCGCCCTTCCAGCCTGGGCGGCTCTCGCGCGCGAGCGAGCGACGTTCGATTAATCGATTTCTCTCCGGGGCTCCCTCCTCCCGTCCACCTCCGCGGGGAGGGGGGAGCAACGTCCATCCTGACCGACGATAAGGATCCCTCCCGCGTGTCCCTTCCTCCCTCGCTCTTACCGAGCTCACGCAGCCATTTCCGTTAACGAAATAAGAGCGATAAAGTCGATAATGCCGCTGTAATGCCTGAGTAAACTGGCCTGCCACGGACTGCGGGGCCGAAAGTGTGCGCCGCCGAGCGCGAGCAGGGGGAAGGGAGGGAGGGTGAGAGAGAGAGAGAGAGAGAGAGAGAGAGCCGAAACGAGCGCTAGCGCCGGCAGTGGAAATATCAATAATTCCGCCGACGCGTCGAAAAAAATTTTTTTTCCTTCCCTCCCACACTGCGTCCGCGCCTCGGTTACTCCGGGCGTATTGTCATTTGCGGCGTTGCTCGACGGGGTTTTTTAATTTTTTATCGAGTCAGGCGAGGAGATTGGATCGGACGGGAATTGGCAGAGATGCTGGTTTTTGAGAACGAACGATTTTAATTTTAGTTTTTTCAGACTTTACTTTTCGTGGTTTTTTTGAATTCGCTGCTGCGCGCAGTGTGCTATTCGTGCGCATTTACTTCGGGAAGTATTCTAATGCGATAGTCGGTAAACGTTTAATATTTACCACGACTAGCATCGGTAATGTCATCATTTCCAGCTTTTATTGAAAATTATAGCGTTTCAACCTTATAAAGGATGCACGTTAAAGCACAATAATCTTGGCGCTTATTTCGACATTGTACAGAAGAAATGAGAGATTCTGCTCTTTAGTATAGTAGTATTTAATTTGAATAAATATTTGAATAGATTGCCTCAAGATTCTGCGAAAGTATTAATACGTGGGGTAGTAGAATCTGGAGCATTCATTTTATTGTCCGTGACGTTGCGGATCTCTAGAGGAACGAGGAGGAAATTTTATCAATAAAATCCGATTAGTTGAATGTTTAGATATTTTTTACAATTATTCTCAAGCATTTGGTGATTTATAGATAGAAACATTAAGAAAATGTCAAGCGTTGGCGAAAACAAATTTCTTTCCAGTAAGTGCGTTCATCGATCGGTATAGTTTTTCTTCTCCAAAGGAAAAGTATCGCCTTTTGAAAGCTCGCCTTGCAATAAACCTTAAAACACAGAAAGTAGTTCTCGAACGGCTTTGAAAAAAGAAAAAAGACAGTGACGATCCGCTTGGCAGAAATTAAATTTTACATCAATTTTATACACCAATGACGAGTTTAACTGAATTTAAGTATTTTTTAATTAAATTTTTCTCCCAAGCACAGCGGGGAAATAAAGACCTCGATATCTGAACAACGACTTTGCGGGAATTAAATTCTAAAATAAAATAAAAAAAAAATGAAGATCTCGCGGGGCAAATCAAAGGGAGGCAATATTCCATTCCCCGCCTCTCCGCCGGGCACAAAGGATCGTCGAAAAAGCAATTATCATCCCCATGACAAATCTCGTCCGCGACCCCATTAAACAGCGCAGAGAGAAATGATCCAATAACCGGTCGCGGGGAAGAAAGGTTGTACGCGAGCGCGTAAAGGAAACTCGACTACCCCATTAGCGATGCGCGAGCGCAGCCCCAGCGACTTATTAACCTCAAGAAACGATCCTCCCCGAAAGGAAAAAGCATCGGCCGTCTCTCGCGTAGGCGAAACAATCTCTCTCTCTCTCTCTCTCCCTCCAGCCCCCCCATCCAGCCCTAAAGCCGATCCCTCGAGCGAGTGGCAGGGAGGAGGAGGCGGAGAAGGAGTAAAAAAAAAAGGTAAGGAATGGAAGGCAGTACCCCACGTCACGCAGCCGGTCGTGTCGCGGGGGTAAACTCCTGGTGGCGCTGCTGCTCTCCGGCCGTACGGTGGCGCCCGCGCGACACCCAGCACTCGGAGGCGGCAGGCGTTTTATCGATTGCTTCGGCAGAGGGAGAGAGAGAGACAGAGAACGAGAGAGAGAGAGAGAGGCAGCGCAGGGGCGGCCATGTTCCCCTCGGAATCCGGTCAGGCGCACTCGGGCTCTACTCCCCCGCCGCCCCTTGTCGAGCCTCTCGCTCGCTCTCACGGAGGGCCGCGCTAAAAAGCGAGGGGCGAGCAGAGGATAGATTTTCCCCGAGAGAGCGGCAGCAGTCTCTCTCTCTCTCGCTCACTCTTTCTCTCCCCCTCTCTCTCTCTCTCCCTTCTGGCGTTCGCGTGCGCGCGTCGCGCTCGTGTGTGAGTGAGCTTCGCCGAGCGAGAGAGACTCGGAGAGTCGAGAGAAACGACGACGTGCGTCGTGTCTCTCTCTCTGCGTGCGTGTGCGTGTCGTGTCCCTTGAAGCCAGCGATCCTCGACCGTGGAAGTCGCCGAGGAAGCAAGACTCGAGTCGAGTTCGAGCAGCAGCGGAAGCTAGCCCCGCGAGAGAGAGAGAGAGGGAGAGAGAGAGAGCGAGCGAGCTGCCCGGAGCACACGGCGAAGAGGAAAGAGAGTCAGAGGCCCCGAGAGGGCGGGTGTCGGTGTAGACGAGCACGGCGAGCATGTTCCCCGGGCGGAATTGACTGCACCGCTGCCCTTTCCTCGAGGCTGAGAAGCAGAGCGAGAAGCAGAGGAGAGAACCAGCTCGGGAGGAAGCAGAGAGTGCGCGAGGCTCCAAAGTCAGCGAAGCGGGCGGTAGCCGTATTCTCGCCGTTCGCCTGTGTGTTTTACCCTGTGCTTCTCTGTGCACCAGGAGGCCCCCGAGCCCCGGAGTTCTGCAGCTGTCGACGCGGAGACTGGGAGCACATAAATAAATCGTGAGTAGCGCATGCAGACCTCTGACTTATCGGGGACTCGCGTTCTCTGGGAGCTTTCGTCGCGCGGAGCGCGGAGGAGGGGGGGAGGGGGGCGGAGAAGTAGAAAGAGTCAAGCCTCGGCCGGACGAGAAGGTTTTCGGGCTGCTCCGGAGGAGAGCCGCCTCGGCGGCCCCCGATTCCTCGAGGCCCGCACGGCGCGCGTGACCTCGAAAACGGCCGAGGCGGCGCTTCACTCTTTCTCTCGTTCTCTCTCTCTCTCTCGCTCCCTCTGACAGCACATCGATTTTATCGAGCATTTCGCGAGCCGAGGAGGAAGAAAAGACGTCGCTCGCACGAGGCGCCCTCGTCTCCTCGGCGAGGACTCCGCTCTTCTCTCCCCTCTCTTTCTCTCTGACTCTCGCGACGTACGAGCGATCGATCGAGATTTCGCTCGGGCCTTTCTCGCTACACTCCGTCGGCGATTTCGTCTCGCTCCAACGCACGATTAGAGAAGACGAAAGAGAGAGAGAGAGAGTGAGAGAGGGGGAGGCGCGGGGTGGGAGTCAAGTGCAGCCCGTAGTCCCCCGCGAGGTCGAGTGGCTCGTGTGTGCCTCCGTATTGGGCCACTTTTGTCATTTTCATGCGGGGGTAGCAGGCTCCGCGCCCGCCTGGCTAATTGAGCCCCCGCTCGCCGTAATTAATTGCTGGCCGCGCGTGCCGCCGCTCCGCTCCGTCCGCGTCGGTTTCCGAACGGGCCGCTCGCGCCCCTCACGCGCGAGTGAATTTTCGCGGCAGCTGCGCGCGCGAAACGTAGCCCGCCGCGCGTAGCCGACGTACGTCGGCGAGGCTCGCTCGGGAGTGGTGACTTTGACGCGGGGACCGATGAATAGGTGCCAGGCGCATTGAACGTTTTCTATCGCTGACCTTGAGACTTTGTTTCTAAATGTGCAATTCAAGAGGGGAAAATGAGGGGACAAAGCGCTCGCGTGCCGTTTGCGAAGTTTCTTGTTCGAACCGTTATCTCCCCGCGATTCGGGCTGTGCACTCGACGCGACGTTGAATTAAAAATAAACGGCGGCAGCGTCGTTAGAGCATAAACCTGCCTTCGATTCGTACGAAGTGAAAGCTGCTTAAAGCACCCTGAGGCTCTCGCCTCCGTCGGCGAATCGATAAGCTCGAAATGAGCGAGCGCTGAAGACAACGGCGCTTCTCCCGTCGATTAACACCCGCGCGATCCGGCTGTCAATCGCCAAGAACTCGCTCGAAATCCATCGGGTGCACGAAGTCACGGCTGCCGCGCTCATCGGAGGGCGTTGTCCTTGACTTTAATTCGCCGTCGACACCTTGCCGGCACGCGCTTTTTAATCAATACGCCCGACGCAGCCTAGGCAGATGTCGAATCCTTCATCTCGGAAAAAGGGGCCCCTCGATAGGCAAGGCGGAGGAGGGGGAGGGGGGGCGAGCCCCTTTGACAGACGCATAATAGCGGGCTTATCGCGGAGCGAGACGTACAGGGAGGCGCGAGATAAACAACGGAGGATGCAGCCTGCAAAAAGAGAGGCGGCGGAAAGGCGTATCTCTCTGTCTCTCTCTCTCTCTCTCTCGGAGGAAAATATCGGATATCGGCATTCGTGTGTTGCGAGAGCTTTCGCCTTCGTTTTGCGCGCGCAAATGCCACTTTTCGCCCTTCCCCGCGCTCTTCTCCCCCCTACTACGGCTGCTCTCTCTCTCTCTCTCTCTCTCTGCCTGCCTTCGCCGACGAAAAAACTCAATAAAGTCGAGCGCGGGATCAAGAAACGGATCCCGGGCGGCGGAAAAGCGGGGGGCCGCGTAGTGGGAAAAGTTCCTTAATGGGGTCGGCTTGTTTGGGAATTGTACGATAGTTGTGGGTGCAAGTTTTTTGGAGGGGAAATTCGTAAGAGGATAGGAAAAGAAACCAGCTGCGAATTAATGGGTGCAATAAATATTCACAAGTAATTGAACTTCTGCTCTGATTAATTTTGCCAATTCGGCTTAATGGTCCGCGAGTAATAATGCCTACTGTTTTGATTTAATTTTAATAAAATATCAATACTTGTGGGCAGCCAAGTACGCGGTAATTCTGTGAGGTTCATTATCGTTTTTTTCTATTCATTCAACTTCGTTGGTTATTCTTGTAAAGGCACTATACTACAGCTATTTATAAACTTTAATGGAAATGGACGTTACAGCTTTTCTATTGCCAGTATGTTCAGCAGCAGAAACTAAGATCGTTCGAATTATAAAAAGTTTACGATAAGTAGTAGCGAATTAAAGCTGATAATTATGTTCTCCTTTCTAAATGTACAAAAATCATTTATTGTTCACAAATATTTTACGATGCATCTGCGGAACTTCTATTTAATATATTTGTATAGTAGTTTTTGCAAGTGTAAAGAGTTGAGTAAAACGATGTAATACTCTTGCATATTGCATGAATAGGTTTATAGATACATTAATAAATTTAAAAGCATAATTTATTAAAAGAAATTTTTTACATTTTACATTCCATCATAAAGAAAAAATAATATATATATCATAGCTGCAAATTCAATATCAATGTGAGAATTAAAAACTGAAAAGTGTTATTAAAATTTTTTCACTTAAATTAGTTAACGTAAAAATTCCATTGTTCTTTACAAATTCAATCAGCTTTTGAAGTCGCAGATCCATTCTCACTTTTCTAACTCCATTAACTGGAGTTTAATTCAATGTTACAAGCAATTTGCACTTTAAAGACTTTACAGAGTCTAAAATTACCCAATAGTAAAACCTATTTTCCCTCTATAATTTCAATTTAACAGCCTCCTACACACCGAAACATATCTCCGCACCCTCGGAAAATCAAATCAGCCCAATCCACTCTCCCCCCGGCTCCCGAAAGATCGCGAAAACTCTGTCCCCCGGTTTCGCGACCGCAAAGAGGCCTCGCCTCGCCGACGCAGCTGCGAAACCGCAAATTTGCCTTTGACGCGCTCCGTAAAGCGTTCGCCTCGGCTTACAAATCCCCCGTCAGTCGCGCTCTCGGCGAGCGAGCACGCAGGTCGGTGCGCGGGCGAGCGAGCGGGAGCGCCGAGGGAGGGAGAGCGCGAGCGGTGGTCAGCCGGCCGCGTGCTCTAAATTAAAACGCGCGAGCAAGTTAAGCGAGAAAAACAAAGGGGGAGAAGGGAGCTTGGCTGGGTTTTGAGTCCTGGTGGTGCTTTAGCGGGGGACGGAGATGAAGATGCGCGGCGCGTTTTTAAGGACTGCGTATAAATTTGACGAGTACCCTGAGGGACATTTCACCATTTTTTTTTAGCCACTTCACTAATAATTGACCAAATTTGGGCAATATACAGACAATTGGTCAAAAATTGGCGAAATAGTAGTGAAAACTTCCAACAGGAACATATATATAT
>JAWWEM010000010.1:7474875-7488678 GCA_035582935.1 Ormyrus thymus
GAGAGAGAGAGAGACACTTGTGGCTCTGCGATTTCGATGGTGATTGATCGAGCCGCTGATGAATGTTTGCTGGCGGAGAGCATTGAAGAGGATTTTTGTAATGGGATTTGCGCATTTGGGTCGCGGTTGTCGCGCTAATCAAAGTCGCTTGAAAATTGCACGATTTGCTGGGAAGTGCATTTTCCCGCTGAGATTGAAATGTCTTGGCGTGCCGGTTTTCTTTCGCTGCGGTAAAAATGCGAGATTTTTAGGCGGTAAGTTAAATTTTACAATGCAGCCAAACTCTATATCTTTTTCAAACAATTGCACTATTTATTAATCATTCGTTGCCTTTCAAAATGTTTTACTTTCATTATCTATAATTTTATGAATGAAATTGAAGAATTTTAACTTCTGTTGCCAAGTTTCTGCCAGTTTAATTCGTTAAAAGCTACTTAATTGCTTTCTTTTAAAAGAATGTCTTATAGCTAACTTAATAATTCATGGAAGCAAGAAGTTGAGATGTTCATCTTAATAAAACAAGCGAAATTCCTTGAATTTCTGATATAGTCTTTGAAAGCTACCTTATTAAAACGCAATTTCTAATTAATTCTAAATTTTGCCTTCTACTTTCAAACTTTGTTGCTGCACGCCTGCAATAATTAACAATAAAAAAAATGATATCATCAAAAATCCCCAATGCAATAAATTCAACGAACAAATTATTATCTCGAAAAGCACGGGAATGTCGCTGTTAAAATAACAAGGACACTTCATTACGAATGAGCTTGTCCCTTCTCGGCCCGAGAGGGAAGAGGCGAAAAAAGCTCGAGCGGGAAATCGAGTGACGCGAAGAGGCCGACGAAGGCAGTAAAACCCCATCGCAGTCACACCAGACGCAGGTCCCTCTCAATGGGGGGGGGGGGGGGGTAAAAGGACCTTCGAGAAAAACGCTTCGTTCTCGACCCCGAACCGGGCTGCCTCTCGCTCCGATCGCTCATCTTCCCTCCGGTCTTTTTGTTTGTCCTTTCCTCCGGCGGGTGCTTTTCCTCCGCGACGCGCGAGAAGAATTGGATTTGGGACGGAGGCTCGGACTACGCTCGGGGGATGAAATTACGGCGTTTACTCTGCGGCGGACAACGGCGTTTTCGGGTTGTGAATTGCGCGCTCGCGCATGCAGACGTTGCGGAGTTGGAATTTGAATAATGGACGGAGTTAATTCGAAGCTGGTCAGGTTTTTAAAATTTCAGTTCATACGTGGCGCGAGAGCCGTTAGATTTCATTCGACCTACTTTTGTAGCTATTTTGAAAAATATGTCACCGCAGATGTTTCCGGATGTCTCCTTCACTGTTGCCTTCGTAAAACGTTTAATTGATAAAGAATGATATTGCATTCGAAATGTAGACTTTTTTCATTTATCTTAGTTATTTGAATATTTAAAATTGTAAGAACTTTACAAAAATAACAAAATTATACTTTACGAAAAGTTCTAATTACGTATGATAGAATTAGTCAGTGTTGGGCTGCAAGATTAACTTTGAAGCGCGAGTCAAAGTTTATTCTATACGGTGTATTAAAGTAATGAAAATGAGTTAGCTACATTACTCTAAAAATGTAATTACCAGATTTTTTAAATTTAAAAATGATTTGATTAAAAAGTTAATTTAACCAGAAGAAAATTCTAAACTGTACTCTTAAAAATTAATGTTTAGTAATCATTCTTTTTGACATACGTATAAAAGTAGACTTCTTTTATCTTTTAATTAAAACTAAAAATTTATGTTTTTAATTGAAGTAATTCTTTGCAGTACACTTCACAGGGCGCACTTTGAACCTAAAACAACTTAATCTTTCTTTTATGATGTGAGAAAATTTTCTTAATATTATCTTTCCTCTCGTCTGTTTACTTTTTTCCGCTGTCCTTCTTTCAATTCTCATTTACAATTCCTTTCATTTCCTCCGTATTACATTTCCACTTGCGCTCTTTCAATTTACCTTCTCTTCACTTCCAATTTTTCTTTTTTTTTTTCCACCTACATAGACTTTCCGTAAGTTATCCTCGCTCTCGCTTTCTAGTCTCTCTCGCCGTCGCAAACAAGATCTTCAACTTCCGCGGCCCGTCCCATTTTCACCTTTTACTTTCCACGTCCGGAAGAAAAAAGCCCTCTCGTCGTTTCCCTTTCTTCTCCGTAAGCCCTTCTCTTTCTTTATTTCCCTCTTCCTGCGACTTTCTCTCCTCTCTCCTTCTCCGTCCGCGTCGACCGGCACTCGATACAATGCCATTCAGCTCCTCGTCACAGCCACTCTCGCGCGATACTTGCGTATACATCGACCCCTCGGCCGCTGAACGCGTCTCTCGCGCGAGCTTACCTCCGCAAGCCGGAGGCAAAAAAAGTCCTGCGGCGCAGAGAGTCCGAGCGACGAGAGAAGGCGGCTTCTACACGGGCTCCAGATTTTTATTGGGCATTAAAACGCGCGCGCGTCGTTACATTTTTACGCTCCTTTCTTTTATTTTCACAGATTTACGCGCTCGCTCGATTCTTTTCTGCGCGCGGACACCAGGCGAAGGCAAATGAGTACAATGCGCTTACACCGCGTACAAGCGGAAACGGGGGGAAGAGGGGGAGGGGATTTTCGCATTTATCGGAGGGGTTACCTGGGCGCGCGCAAATTTACGACGCGAGAGATAGGCTAAATAATGGAGAGCACCGCGGGTGTATAATAAATATACGGCGCGCACGCTTGGGATTCTCGCCGGTATAATGGGGAGTTCACTTTCTGCGTCAGAGCCGCCCATTGTGATGCTCCATTTTCAGCTCCGCGAAATTTTCTGCTTTTTCTTCTCTCTCTCTCTCTCTCTCTCCTCCTCGCTTTGCTCGCGCTACTTTTCAGAATCGCGAACGAGCCCAAGCGAGTGAGGCAGCGAGGGAAAATGCTTCGCTCTAAAAGCATCGCAATGAGATTATCATTTCAAATTGTCGTCGGTGCCGAGACCTTTTAAGACGGCAATGAATTATCGGAAACGACATGTAAATCTACCTATTTTAGGTTTTAAGCACTCGATTATGCGACTTTTGCGCGAAAAGCTATTTGCTTTTACAATTAATTTTTATGCGCATAATTTTTAGGAGTATAATGGCGCTTCTAAAATATAATTAATGTAATTTTGAGTAAATTTTATTGAATTTAAAATTTTAAAAGTAGTCTATGACTTTGTATAAATTTCAAAAGAAAATGTTCACGTAGAAGAAATAACCCAGAATAAGGATTCTCAAGAAGACCTAAAATGAAATTTTTTTCTGCAATCTATAGATGTTTATCAGAGTGAAGCCCTTATTATGACTATTTGTTTACGTCTAAAAGGATCAGTTGGGTAAAAAATACTCGTGAAAATAGGTATTTCTCCAAGACTTATCATCTGGCTTACGAAGCTCTGACTTCTCATTCTTTTCATAAAGTCAATCTCTCGTAGCTTATATAAGTCGATATTCTCGCTTAACTATATAGCCTGAGCGTATAAGAAACATAAAAATGTAAAAAAAATCTTTGGACGAATCACCCAAAACTAACGAGTCAAATGGTTACCTTAAAATTATTCAATTTACTTTCACCTCCCGAGACGCTGAGAAATTTGTCGACATACGAATTAAAGTCAAGCGGCGGAAATTAACTTGCCAAAGACTAAGCAAAAGTATCCCATTTCCTTCAATCCGCCCGAAAGCGAAGGCGTCAACTTCCCCCCGTCCATCAATCTCACTTCAGCCCCGAAAGAAGCCCTCCCGCGAGAAGAAAAGAAACCAAAAACTAGCGCGCGCACAGATCTCCCCCCATCGCTCGGTCTGCCGAGCACAGTCGCGGAACGCCACCGTGGAACACTACCCTTGGAAAGCTCTGGCACGCAGGAAGAGGCGCCCGATCCCTTCGCCTCCTTCTCATTCAGAAAACGCGGACGCCCCCGTTTCTCCCCCCCCAACTCGACCGCAGCCGTTACGCACGACTTTTATTACCCGCACGGACGCGGAGCTCCGTCCGATATTGTACCCTCTGACCTTCGAGCGGCTTGGCGCCGCCTCCAAAGTCCAGCGGGAAGGAAAAAAGAAGCAGCTCTTGGCGCGCCGCAAGATTCCTCCGCCAATTCTGCTCTCCTCGAAGAAAGCTGCTGCGCGTCTCGGTGGCGTCGAGCCTCGCGGACGCCCGGAATTCTCATTGGGAAATGCGCGGGAGCGCGATCGGCGTTAATTCCGCGCTCGCGATGCTCAATCGACTGTTCGACACGTTCGGCGATTGAATGCTTGATCCGCCGCCTCTCCTTTTCCGCCGGGCTTGTCGCAGCGCGCGGTAATTGGATTTTCGCCATTATTAAATTTCGATTATTGCCCCTTTTTTTATTGTTGACGCACGATCGCTTTACGCAGAGGAACGCGAGTCGGATCGCTGTACTGCTAAGCAGATGTTGCTCGAGAGGCGGAGTGATGGGGTTTTAAATATTTCCGCGGTGGTGGATAGTTACATAAGCTCTATTTTGCATACTGTTTTACTGTAATGGGTAATTTGAACTAGAATTAGCTTTGTGTTTGAAGTTTAATAAATTTCCCTGATGGGGTAATTAAAGTGCATTTTAGAAAGTAATTTAAAAAGTTTTACACTGTTTACTTTTTGTGACGCAATTTCTCACTCGGCGGGGCAATTAAAAATAAAGCATTATTAATACTTAAAATCCGAAAGTATTGTAGCACCTTTAAATATAGCCGTGCGCATTAAAACTTATCAATTCTTTCGCACACTTCGCGCATAAATATTATGAAGCGCGCCGACGCGTTCTCACTCCTGCGTCAATGATGTTTATAAAACAATTTTTTAAATAAAACTTCGACTCGAAAATCGACGTTCGATACTTCGCTGTTCCCCCGTAAAATCACGAGCACGACCCCGCGCTCGACGCCGCTCGCCGTTTTACGATCCTGCGGCTCGCGCAAAAGCTGCCCGATCGCTCGGAAGAATCAAGACGGTCGGACTTTTACGATTCTCGATCAGTCGATTCAGCGGCGCCCTTAAAACAGAGGCACATTCAGCCGGGATCCCTCGCCCGGGGCTTCGACTGTACGATACGCGACGCGAGAAGAACAAAATGGCGACGCGCGACGGAGCGGACGGTCGTCCGCCCCTTCGAAGCTTCGCTCGGGCGATGATCGCCCGGCGCCGCCACGCGGGCCGATCGATTTCTCGGCTCTTTTCCCCGGGAGCGAAAATTTCGCCGTCGGTGTCGCGAGGCGATAACGATATCTCGCAGCTGCAGAAAGTCCGGAGGAGGCGATTCCGGCGGAATAAGGAGGGGTGAAGGGAGGATGGAATTGAAGCACGGACCTCGACACACATATATATATATATATATATGTTGCGTAATAACCAATTTGCCGAAGAGGCTTGCGACGCTTCCTGATTATATAATTATCCGACGGCGGGGAGGGGAGCGATCGAACCGGAAGGGAATGCCTATCGATTTGTTTCCGGCTTGTTTTGATGGGTTTCGGGCGCGAGGAGAGAGAACTTTATTGCCCCACTCGATTTATTGTCGGGCAAAATGGATTTTTTTATTTGATCGGGAGCCAAAAAGATGACATCCGATGTCGGGGTTCGAATCGTCCCGGAAAGAACTTCTCTCTTAAAAACTAGTACACATTTCCAACTGCGACACTGTTTCCCGGATTGAGAAATAACTTTATTTCAATTTAATTTAGAATATTATTTTATCAGAAACGTGCCACCTTGATTATCAAACGGTGAAGGGAAGCAGTAGCCGAGGGTGTCACATGACAAGGTCGCAGAATTTCATATGCTCTGAAAAGTCTTTTAGAATTCTCCGAAGGTGAAATGCGCCACCCCTGGTTTCATATCCGAGAGTCCAATTTCCGAAATATATATATAGGTTATTACAACTTTTCATTACTTCGCGCCGTTAAAGTTTCAAAAATAACTACTGGACGTCGAATGACGAAGTCGCAAATCGAAACTAATTATTTCAATTAATCTTTAAAAAAAATCTTTATTTAGAAGCCGCATCATAGACAACTTCAATAATAAATGCAGCCACTTAAAAGTCGCGCGCAGTGCGAAAGCGAAGAATCTCGGTGCATTTCTTCCGATACCGCAGGAAGGTCGTGAATCAGGAACTGCGCATAAATCAGAAGAACTGATAACTCCTTGAATTCCCGTACAACGCAATCGAGGCCGGAAGCAGGGGACAGAAGCTCGCGACTCGGAGGAGCATAAAAACAAAGCGGGAAAATTGAAAGGGAGCCGGCGATAGAGCAGTAGTGCGAGCAAGTGCGAGACGCGCAGGAACGGATGAAAGCTATATCACGACCCTCCGGCGGCCTTTCGAGTTGAGCGCAATTTTTCCTCCCTTTTTACGGCCGCGGCTCAATGTCACTTCGCTCTCTTTCTTCTCGCCCCTTTATCGCTTTCCTCCTCCACGGGCAGGCGGGGGGGCTTGTTATTTGAGTCCGGTTCCCCGCTCCTCCACGAGTCACGTCGAAAATGATGGCGTAGGGAAGGTAGGCAGCGTCGCAATTACGTTTCATTCTGCTGCCGCTACCGGATGGTACGGTTTTAATCGCTACGTTCATTTGGGCGATAATGCGTATTATAAGCGCGCGCGTCGGCTGATTGATGTATTACAAAATGTAACACCAGTGCTAATTAGTTGGTAATTAAGAGCTGAAGTCGCGGGAGGAAACTGCGTCATCAAGTGAAATCATTTAATGCGGACGTTATCGGTAATATGTTGCGTCCACGTGTGGTTGATATTTACTGCATTTTAATATGCAAGCCGACTATTAAATTTCTAATTATTACATCGCGCTATAAATTTTAATGTTGCGCTCGAACTAAAAATATTATATTTCCAAAGTAGATCAATTACTGCAGCGCAAAATGCTTTAAGCTCACATAAATGCAGATGCATTGAATGTATTGTGATTTTAACGATGAACGAATAAAGCAGTCGTATTTACAGCTGATGTTATGTATTGAAAGCCTCATATCAAAATGGACCTCTATCTAAAACCTATTTATTAAACTGTGAAAATGAATTTGGCAAGCTTTTTTTTTAATTCTTTTTTCTCGTTAGTTATCAATGTTCGCAATAAATATGACGAAATAATGAAGTTTATCAATTAGCTTGAATTTAAAAATAGATGTTACTCAAGTACAATTTTATAGAAATAATGGCAATGCCGGTCCGCTTGAAGGCTGGAAAAAGCAAAATAAATACGTTCAAAATTCGAATAAAATCCCCCAAGGACTGTACGTGAGAATAATCCAAAGTAAACTTCAATTTTTGCTAAGAAACAAACTCGAATATTCCTTATTTTCTATTCTTCGCCACTAAAAACGAATGCTCGGTAAACGCTTTTATTTATTATTTTTCACTCCCATCCCTGCGCAATCCAAACAACTCTGTCCCAATAAAAAAACCTCAACTAAAAGGCAAACTTCTTACACTTGTACGCAGCGATAACAGACTCATTTGCGCCTCGCGGCGGCTCGCCCACGGAAATAGCCGCAAGTGACGGCGAGCCGCCGCGAAAATCGATGGAAAAACGCAGGAGAGAATTTCCCGGGGGCCAATGATTAGACAAAGTCGATACCCACAGCGCCGCGGCGCCCCTTCCCCCCGTCGCGAGAGCCTCCGCGATTCAGCCTCGCGCGCGTCTCCCCCTTCCGGCGAGGGCTCGTCGAGCGGCGCGACCCGCCGGCGCGCGATTTATGTCGTTCACCCGCGAGGAAGCGCGCCCGCGGCGCTCTCGATTGCGAGCGCGTGCAGTCGTGCGTCCGCGAGGAAGCCGCTGCCTGTACCTGCACGTGTCGATCGATCGCCGAGCCGGGGGAGCCTCCTTTCCGGCGCTGTTTTTTGTCGCGTTCTCCGCGCGTGCAGCCGGGCTTTTTCCCCGCCCCGACGGATATTTGTTTACTGCCGCGCGCGCCGGCGGCTCTTGCGGCGGATCGCGTTGCGAATGCGATTTTTTCGTTTTGAGGCTGGAATTCGCAGCTGCGGGCTTTTTTTTCTTCTCGAGTAATCTGCTCGTTCGATTTGCAAGGGATCTCTGCGAGCACGATGTTTGTTTTAATTTTACGGATGATATTTCTTTTCTTTTCACGGCAGGAGTTATTCGCAGCTGAATTTTAGTGGTTCCGTAAAGTAAAATTTGCTTTTCCAAACCGTGGCTCCGTGTTTTTCAAATAAATATTTGTAGACCGCGCGAAATTTAAATATAAGCTTCGGGTATTTTAGTTCCATACTATATAAATAGATTTTTAATTTAAAAATGAATTATCGAAAGTTTTCGCATGGAATAGATGTGCGTCCGGTGTTTAATAATTTAAAACTTTTATTAAAAATTCTTTCCGCGCGAGGTATTTCCAATAAGGAAATTGAGTATCCGAGCAATATTTAAAACTTCGATTTACCGAAGCATCCTAATATTTAGATAAACCGAAGCAATATGAAACTTTTATCAACGGCATCGTCGTTTGAGTATAATCGAAAATATGATTGATCGAAACCATAAAATATTTCCATACAGTGTAATTCTTATTCATAGAAGTAACCAAGCAGCAAAAACAGCTGAAACACTGTTGAAACAGTTCTCTTGGCACACCTCCTCCGTCTCCATTTATATCTTAACAATTCGATTTGCATAAACCAACAAAGATCCCAGCTCAATTACACCACCTCCCGCTCTTTATTACCCGAAAACATTGACCCATATTTCGAATATACGCTCCGCGCGTCCAAATTTAGCCGGCGAGAAAACCCAACGTTCCGCCGAATAAAAAGGTAGCCCCCCCCCGCGAGCTTCTCCCCTCGAATGCAGAGACTTGCCAGACGCTCCGCAGCCGGCGGCGAGAACTCCATCCGATCGTCATAACAAGAGGGGACTCGCGAACGACCCGGCCGCGCCTAATCTCGCGCCGAAATAAAAGCGGCGAAGGCGAGCGATAAAGTCGCTCGGTCGACTCTTACACACCTGCGATTTTTATTCGCGCTGACGCACGAGGGACCGGTCAGCGGGGCCTTGATCCCCGCAGCCGCCGCCGCCGCCGCCGCCGCGGTGACGGAAGCAACAGCCGAGCGGGCAGTCTCGCGCCGACCGCCGTCGCGTCTGCCTTTTTTCGCGCTGCGCTCGGCGCTTTTCGAGAGAGAGAGAGAGGGGGGAAGAGAGAGAATGCCGACGCGCTTCTCGTACGCGAGCCGGAGCTGCGGGCTGCGCCGAAATGTCGCGCGGAGCTGGTGATTCCGTGGGATAACGCCGGCTTCAAGGTGATCCCCGTCCGACGGTGGGCGGATCTGCTTTTGGTGAGCGGAGCTCGAGTTTTATGAGTGGGCCGAAGCTGCTGCTTTAGTGGAACGCCGGCCGATGGAAAGTTTCGAGTCGAAAAATTAGTAATGGGCTTTGGTAAAAAGACGCCGGCGTTTTGAGAATTGAATTGGAGACTCGTATTGACAGAGTAACGAATTCACTGCGCTATAATATTCAGTTGCCTGTTGGAAGTTTCACGAGTTTTTTTTTTTAGCCGTTTCACTGATAGTTTACCAAATTTGGCCAATCTACAGACAGTTCGTCAAAAATTGGCCAAATAATATAGTGAAAACTTCCAACAGGGTTTTTATTCTATTATTTCTAAAAGAGCCTGAAGCTCAAAATTAATTTTAAAAATTTAATTTTCACCTTTATTCAACATTGGAATGAGAAATTGAGCAACTCGACGTCCAAATATTAATTGTTTGCAAATATTTTATAAACTATGCATTTCCTTATTATTGAATGGAATGCAACAAGACGAGGCAGTGCAAATTTCCTCATTGCAATAGGCACCTTTAAAATAACGCACGAGTCTTAAGTAAAAAATAAACAATAAAAAAAAAAACAAAAGAAAAAATGCCGAGCTAATTACATAAATCCGCAATTTCTTTTGCAGAAAATGCCTTCGCTAGTAAAGAGACAAGCGCCGCTGAAAACCAACGAGGAGACACCGACGCTCTCCACGCCCACCCAGCAGCTCAACCCAGAACCACAGCAGCTCACGACGATAAGATCCCTCTCCACAAATGCGGAAGAAACGGGGGGATCCAGTGAGTGTACAAAATTATTTTTTAGAAGCTTTTCAATTCGACGCTCTGAATCGATATTGCCTCTCGTTCGTTTCGAATTGATTTTTGGATTGACCTTGAGAGTAACGGCTAATCTGTCCCAACAGTCATGACCATGACGACGGAGGAGCTCACGACGACGACCACGGCGAAGTCCATGGAGGAGAAGATCGAGAAGACCGTCGAGAAGCTCGCCTCCGAGGCGGGCTTGCCCACGTGGGGCCTCGTTGCTATTTTGATAGGTAATGTGCGCTAATTCCATTCGTTTTCCGTACCTGCGTCATTGCCCACTTTTACCTGCGAGCATCTCCGCATCCTTGCCTCCGAGTTGAGTTTAATTATAGAGCTTTGCGGGATATCCTTGCCATGCGCTTATTGTGCATTTTCGTAATAAGAAGGGGAGGAGGGTGCTTGTTGAGTAATCGATTTTCTTGAGAAGCGGCATGAAGCTACGTTTTGACATGCCTTCTGTTTAATGGGGATTGACGTGTACTACATTTCAAATCGTGCACAGCAATTACAGCTGGTCTCGCCGCGGCTGGTATTGTCTTTTTCAGAGCTCGAGTTAATTAGGGTTATTTGCATATAATGCTCGAAAAATTGAACAAACCGCTAAGAAACATACATTATTTATATAGTGTTATTACATTTTAATCCGCTAAATAAGGATCGTGTTTACTGGCCGGTAGAAGTAACGTTTTACTTGAAAGTGAGGCTCGTCATCTTCTGTTGTTCTTGATGAGATTTTAAAAATTTATTCCTCCGGCTTAATCTCTGCAAAGGAAAAGTTTGTTGAATAATATTATCCGAAAACCGGTAACTCCAAATTAAAATTTACCGGCGATAGGCACAGTAACAGAAGCATGTCAAATTCTTTATGCTTCTGCACGAACCGACTGACGTAAAAACAAGTTTTTCTAATATTATCTACAACCAGTGGAATTTTTCTTTAAATGTTTTTATTTTTATATTTCAAACTTTAAAGTGCTGCGAAGTTATTGTTTTATTTACGTCATTGGTATGTAAAGAAGTGTTTTACGGTATTTTATTGAAGAATTATATCGACGTAGATTTAAATCACACATTACCTTTCTGTCTTCCTTTCATTTGTAACGTGTTAGATAATTGTATGTGTATATAAGAAAAAATATCTATAATGTCTAGTTTACATACATACAGTGACCAAAACAAACTACATGAATGACTCAAATCCTTTATACACATATCTTTATCCACTACTTTTCTATCAAAAGAATTTTATACCTAAATTTCTAAATTGAAATCAATATTTAACCGTAATGAAATGACTGCTTTTGGAAGTACAAGAAGCTAAAAGGGAGAAAAAAATTCTCCAGGAACGAATTAAGGAACACACATTTTTTAAAACTTTTTCTAAATCTTTTGCCGCTTCGTCTATTTAGCAAAATTACTGGCTTTTTAAATTTTGCTTAACCATTTTAATTCTTTGATCTCTTTACGCCTACTTTGCGCTCTACTTAATTTTCCTCATTAGACAAACGAAAAGCCGCCGGGCTCCATACAGTTACACTTTTATTTGCAATACATGGCCGAAACGCTTTCACCCCTAGAAATCTCTAACTCTTGTCACACAGTCGAACCCTTGCCCGAATTTCGGGCGACGCGGGGCCTCGAACCCGAGCCCCCCTCCGACAGGGACCCAATAAGCTAACACCCAGATTATGCAATTAACCGACACGACACGTAAGCTAGACAAAAGCCCCGTATCCTCACGCGCTATACGCTTTCCCTGTGTCTAGCAGTGGCCTTAGTCATACTCGGCGTCTGCGGGTTCTGCATAAGGAGATGCTTCCGCAAGCGGCGCTCAAAGGACGGCAAGAAGGGCCTGAAGGGCGCGGTCGACCTCAAGTCCGTGCAGCTGCTGGGCAGCACGTACAAGGACAAGGTAAGCCCGATCTTGCTTCCGGTACGCTTTCGTAGTCGCCTAGGCGCCTCTCATACAAGCGAGGAATCCGCTTCGGTATGCGCAGGTACAGCCGGACATGGAGGAGCTGACCGACAACGCCGAGGAGCCCGACGAGGCCGAGAGCAAGCAGAGCGAAGTCAAGCTGGGCAGGCTCCAGTACAAGGTGAGGGGACGGCCCTTGAGTCGCGAGGGAACTCGCGCTGAATACCGCTGGCTTTGCCCAATACTTATAGCTTTTATCGACTTTACGATCCGAGTAGAGACGTTTCTTTGGTATTTGTTAGCTGTGAACTTCGTGAATAATTGGCACGTGAGAGTGAACGTTTGCCTAAGTCATTTCTCACGTAATGGGAAAGTAAGTTTTGCGTTATTGACTCTGGGAAAATTTTGGAATATCATTTGCACGAACAAATTTAGAATACTTTTTTTTTGGAGAGCTACGCATGTTCGTAATCTGTAATCTACGCGTCTTTTTATTCGTCGAACAAAAGTTTATAAAGCGATTAAAAGTTAATTTGATCTTTTCTTAGATTTTTAGTAATTTATTTTTAATGTTAAAAGAAATGGACTCTTAGGCAAGAGCAGCGATATCCACTTACGTGAGGATGAAAGTAATAAAGGTTATAAATGTCTTACGACTATAAATTTTTAAAGAGAAAAATATCTTATACTTTCTTATAATAGCTGTAGCATCAGTTATTTAATCATTTTAATTGTAGATATTAGACAGTTTTTTCGTTCTGCATTCATTAGTTTCTTCTTCGTTAAAAAATCTATTGTAAAAACGGCGTTGATTTGTAATTAAAAGTAATTTATTAAAAGTTATTTTTGAATTTAACGATTCAGTGCGCGAACAGACAATAATTTATTATTCTATGCCTAAAAATACATATTAAATTTCGTATCGTAAACTGATATCGAATAATAAATTGAATCGCAGAAATTGTTTAACACGATCCAATTCATTTCGAATTTTATTTTACTCCAATATTGTATTTTAAGTATTTTTTTAACAATTTTTATTGAAACAGAATCAATAAATTTTATTATATTACGATACTTTGAATATTCTTTGAAATTTACTTCTTAATATATTCAAAAAGAAAATATTACAAAAAAGGTTATCAGTAAAGGTATCTCTTAAGCGTAATAAGAAATGCAAAATCATCTATTTATATTCAAATGCAATATTTTGTAATTACTTACTGCGCACACATAAATAAATACGTATACCAAAAAACACTTAATGGCAGACGTAAAAGTAGGTTATTCCGAACTTTCTTAAAGTACTTGCAGATAATTCATTTGCAGTGTATCTTTAGTGCATTTTCAGAATTGCAACAGAAAAAGACTAGCAGTAAAAATAGTAGATGAAAAAAATGTAGTTTTTAAGTTTTTCATTAGTTAAATTATTATATCGTTAAAACGACTTTGAAAAGTAATATTTTTTTTAAAAAAAAAGAATAAAAGCTTTTTTCAATGTTTGACTTTAGTTTTATTTTGTGGAATTTTAGTTACTGCATAAAATACATTTAAAGACTTGAAATTTAATTACTCTAAAATGTTACATTTCAGTACAAAGAGATTGGAATAAGTAATTCAAAGTCACGTAGCTTAATTAAATATAAATATAAATTTCGCCTTTCCGTTCGGTAAACAACTCAATGAATAACCGATTGAAAAAGTTAAATCCTCATTTTTTACCAATGTAAAACACTGCAAACA
>JAWWEM010000010.1:7525436-7535475 GCA_035582935.1 Ormyrus thymus
CTCCACGTTGGTATAAAATATAGCAATTTTTAATAAAAATTATAGGAATTTTTACTTATACATTTTTCTCCGTGCACATAAGTTTTTTCTTGAAAATAAAGTCATTTAAGGACGTTCACGCGATAATTCAATTTCTTCGAATTTACTTGAAATTAGTATAAGTATGCTTCGTAAGTGGTAAAAATTTCAACCCACCTTCCGCTATTCAAATTCGAGAAATTCAATGTGAAAAACTTAAGCTTCTTAACACGGAGTTCCTATGGTAAGCCTCTATAGTCAGCATATTTTCACAAATAGCAAAAGCAGTTATCTTCGAATTGTTGTAAAAAACTACTGCATGATTCTATGTAATATATAGAATATGCGACCATTTTTATAATAGCTTCCATTACTAATTTTGAAGATATAGCTATTCGAAAGATAACTCCTATGTTATTTGTATATTTATATATTGTTAGCGCGCGAGCACGTTTATTTTGAAACATCTTTTTAATACTGTTGTTTTTACAATAAATTTTTTTAAATATTTTATTCGTATTACACACTAATTATAGAAGGCTATCATTATAAATTAACGTAATAAATCACAATTTTCAAAATTCCGATAAAGTTGACCACCGCTACTGCGCATGAACGTCCTTAAGGGTTCTAAATGACAAATAATGTTTTGTACGTTTTTGTAGTGTTTTAATAGTATTTTGGCAGCGGGGATAGTTTCACTTGAGACGTAGGCATCCTTCTTTCAAATATTTAATTACTAAATAAATAATTACTATAAATGTTATCAAGAGAAAAAGATCTCTTAAAAAGCAAATGTTGAGAGATATCCAAACTCCACAGAATCTTACAAATTACAAGATTGAAACTCCATAAAAAATATATCAAATGATCATAGGATACGTTCAACGGTACTCAACAGAAATGGTCAGAAAATAAATTATTAATTAATGTTTTTCTCTACAAAAATTCTATACAGAATATATTTTATCGAATTTTCTCAATTTGTCATATCAAGATTTTAATGTATTTAAAAACTTGTTCATTTTTAATTATAGAAATATATATGGTATTATGTTTATCGATTAAACTTTATTTTTATAAAATATACCAAAAAATTTTATTTAATAGTGTACTATTTGAAATATATATTTTTAACTGATAAATAACTGAATTTTTTTTGCTCAAAAACTTATTTATTATATTACTTAAAAAAATTTATTATGTACAAATGCATGTAAATGCATGATGGCGTTACTTGTGTTTGTTACCTCACAGGTAATAAATTTATAACAATTCTTCAAAATAAATAGAAAAATAATAACTAACTATTGCTTTCTAAAACTTTTTAAAATAGGATATATATTTGTTAATGCATCTTTCAGTTCTTGGCGATTTTTCGCACCTGAAACATAATAATTACAAGTTAGATTTAAGAATAAATAAATTATGTAAAAATATAAAAATATTTTAATTTTAATCACCTGTTAAAACTATTTTTCCATTTACAAAAATAAGTAATACTACTCGTGGTAACACCATTCTATAAATTAAACCTGGATACAATTCAGGTTCATAACTAGAAAATTGTCCATGCATGTGATTTAAGTTTTCCAGTTTAATAGGGAACTTTAAGTCAGCAGTTGCCACAATATTTTGAATCTTGAAATCCATAAATTTTACCTGCACAAGTAAATACTATTATTAGCATAATTTACTAAATCATAAAAACTTTTTGTTACAATTGTCAAGCCAAGGCAATATAATCTGCCAAGAACAGTTGGCCTTTAATAAAAAAAAAAATCAAATCACTTACTGGAAAACTAAGCTTTTGAATTATCCTAGCAAACTTCTTGGAAGCTAAAAAGGAATCCTCTTCACACCTGGCTCCGGTACACACTAGCTTTCCTGAGCGGAAAATCAAGGCAGTGGCTCTTGGATTGCGAATTCGCATTATAAGACCTGTAAATCTTGCAGGATTGTACTCTGAATTCCTTGTTCTTGTATTGATGTAAGTCAAGTTCAGTTCTGTTCCTAAATTAACTGTTGACACTACATTTCTGTAAAATTCCAATGACTGATGCAATCTAAAGTCTTCCAAAGTAAAGCCATCCCAAAAATCCAAATACTTACTGTAAAGTCGGTTCAACTAACTCTTTACCGCCGCTTGCCGGCACCATAGGCACCATCGACACCTGTGGATTTGCCTGTGATGTACTCGGTCTAGGTACATTTGGCTACAAAAGTAATTCAAGAACATTATAGCAAACATTCAAACTACGGGGAACATAACCTCAAAGCAATAAAATCTTTTTTCTTACGGTGAGTGGCGGTGCCATTGAACCCTCATCGCCGGCATTCCTAACCGGGCTGGCGAGAAGCCGCTTTAGCTCGTTGTCGCTCATGGCGAGTGTCAAATGAGCATTTGTCGTTTGTCACGTTGCCGTAGAAAAATACAACAGCTTGCGCTCTCTCGAAAAGGAAAGAAAAGGAACGGCCATCTTGAAATTCAAGCAGACGAGCACTGCATGTGCTGTGGCGCCTGTGGCGCCGCGCAATGTCGGCATTCCAAAACTTGTTGGCATTTTACATTTAGCTTTAGCTGTTAATCCACTAGCTAAATTAGATCTGTTAAATATTCCTATTAATTAACATGCTTTTTTTCATAATTGATATAAATTTATATTTCAAATAAATATAAGTTTAATTATTATGGTAGTTATAAACTAAAAGTAATTTTTAAAGTACATTAAGAAAACAAAAATATGCTGTTGGAAAACAAACTTTAATCATTACCTTCAAGTTTTGTCCCTTTCATGTTGATTTAAAGCACAAGTAAACTTCATATTGACTTTAAATTTGCTCTTTCGCACGTTGATAAATATAGCCGGTGAAGATTTATGCATATCTAAAACTAAAATTTATTTTATATTTACATTCACTTTAATATTCTTGGTCGCCATTTTAATTACTTTATGTTAGTTCGGTTCACGACCAGACTAAAGTATAAAAGTAAAAAGTGATTGGTCAATTTGCAACCAATCACAAAACTTCTTTTGATGTTAACTCGTCGCTATTGGCAACAATAGTCACCCCTGAATCTATTTTTTCATACAAATAACATTGTTTCTAGTGGATAACTCGAATTAAAAAGGAAAACATTTCTATTTAACAAACAATTGCGGAACGATGACAATGAATTCATTACCCTCGGGCAATGACAGCAATACGAATGTAGTCATTTTTGATGTTTCAAAAAGTGAAAAAAAATTAAATGAAGAGTATAAAGCGCTGCAAAGAAAACTAAAGCCAAAATGGAAATTTGTAGAGTGAGTAAATATATTAGATATTACTTTCCATGCAGCAGAACTATTCAAAAAGAATTCTTTTTAAAAAAAAAAAACCATTTGTCATTGTACGTATTCATAATCCAAATACATTTTTTATAATAGAAACACAGAAGTACTGACGCCGGAATTTCTCGCCACCGGCAAAATCCTAATTCTGGCTGGCCCAAAAAACAAGTTTACAGATTTAGAAATGAATGCTATAAGAACATTTATCAATTCAGGTGGAAATGCTTTAGTCATGCTTGGAGAAGGAGGCGAAAAAAAGTACAATACAAATATTAATTTTTTATTAGAGGAATTTGGAATAATGATAAATAACGGTAAGTTTTAAATATCTTCAAATCATTTTTTAATTTTATAACATTGAAAACAAATGCTTGCAGATTGCGTTGTTAGAATGAGCTATCACCAAACACTTCATCCTAAAGAATGTACAGTTTCTAAAGGACTCACCAATAAATCAGTATTCTCGAAAAATCGCGAAGACGTAAGAGAGTACGTATTCATGAATAACTATGCTTTTATAAATATAAAATTTAAAAAAAAAAAACACTTTAGTTTAAAAGTATTTTTCAAATCATGTTCAGTTTTTTTTAATAAATAATTAATGTTATATATATATATATATATATTTGCTTGTAGATTAAAATTTCTTTATCCACATGGCGCAACCCTCAATGTCGCAAAACCGTCTATAGTTGCAATGTCGAGCGGCTCAATAACGGTTCCCACAAATCGACCAATTTGTGCATACTATTCTTCAAAGTCGACTCTAGGAAAACTTGTTGTTTTAGGCTCGTCTAAGCTGTTGACCGACATGTATATAGATAAAGAGAAAAACGATACTCTAAGAGATATGATTTTCTCATTTTTTGAATCTGAACCAATTGAAACTGCTGAAATGACGGGGGACGATGCCGATGTAAATACATATTTTATTTCTATCGACTTGTTGATTCTGCAATTAAACATAAAAAAAAATACAATAGCATCAATATGAATGTAATTTCAGTATTCGGAATATAACTTCGTGCCCGACATCACGCAACAAGCAGAAAAGCCAAAAGTCTGTACGCAAGATTCAGATAGCGTCGACATGCCGAGGGAATATACGAAACTCTTCAAACACGACTTATATTCTATAAATCTGGACATGGTTCCGGCGAGTTTGAAAGCTTATAATGACCTAGACGTGAAACACGAGCCGCTAAGTTTGATTGCTCCGAACTTCGAGACGCCTTTGCCTCCGACGCAAGCCTCTGTAAGAATAAATTAAAAACTAAATAAGCTCATCCATACAAATATAGTCGTACAATTACGACGTCGAATTTACGTGTTAACGAAATTGAATAACTTTAGGTTTTTCCACCAACGTTTCAAGAACTTCCACCACCAGCCTTGGAACTTTACGATTTGGATGAAGCTTTCAGCTCGAATCTCCTAAAGCTGTCCCAGCTAACAAATAAATATATGGCTGATACAGATTCTTCGAGCGAAAAAGAATTAGACTTTTACATACGCGAATTTGGCGATATGATGAGAATTAGTAATGTTGAATCTCTTAATGCAAAGGATATATTAAATCACGTTTTCTTAAAAATAAGCAGCTATAAAGCAGCCCGAAATTGACAAGAACCTTGTATCATTGTAAATTTTACTGTTCCAAGTTGTATAGATTTTGTTACATGGTTTTACCCTGTCATTTTTAACAATAAAGAAAATAAATTTTCTAATTTTATAAAAAATCAATGTTATCTGTATTGAAATTCCTTATTTTATGATGTTAAATCTTTTTAAATTATTGCTCAATATATTTGTTATTGTTGATTTGAAAAATCAAATATTAAAGTAAATTAAATGATTATTAGTAAACAAACACTGATACTAAAACACTCATACTTCTTTCGTTAAAATTCAATAATAAATATTTTAATTTTTTGAACTATGCCGCGCATTCATCGATCTAACTGTTTTATCGACTTAGTTCGTCTCCATCTACAGGCTAGCAGTTGAATTAGAGATTTCTTGGAAAATACAACTGAAAAAATATATTTTATCCTTTAAAAGGTTATTTTATAAACTTTAAAGACATTTTTTGTACATTAAACTTGTAAATATCTTAAAACATTGATATGAAGAACTTAATTTGAATTTATAATTTTTTTGAGAAATAAGAAAGAAAGAAAAAATGTCGGTCTTCTTTGTAAATACGTAAGTATTATCAACTATTATCATCAAATAAGGTTATGTTGATGTGCCTTTAATTTTTAAAAACAATCAGTTTTTCTTAGAAAAATTGAATGATTTTTACAGATTTTAATTTCGTTCGTCAAGGAGCTTAAGTTTCATTATGGATTTCTTTGTTAAATCGTGTGTATTATTTATAATTTTTATTATTTTACCTTGCAAGAATGGAAGCTTATTGAAAACATATTAAAAATGTTTATTTTTATTACAGAAGTCAAGATAGTGAGGTGGAAGGAGACTCCAATAGTGATTTGCAAATTGCATCTCCTGGGAGCTCTGAAGCTCAGCAAGCTTTAGCCCAATTTTGGCCAAAAGTTATGGAAGAGATCAAGAAGATCACTACCGTAAATAACATTTACGTTTAAACTTCTGTTTATAATTTTATGTTTTACAGTTAGTTAAAAAGTTTTATATTGTTCTACAGATGGACTTAAAAACACAGTCTTTGCCACTTGCAAGGATAAAAAAGATTATGAAGTTGGATGGTGATGTAAAAATGATAAGTGCTGAAGCGCCAATGCTGTTTTCTAAAGCAGCAGAAATATTTATACATGAATTAACGCTTAGGGCCTGGGTGCATACAGAGGATAATAAAAGAAGGACTCTTCAAAGGAACGATATTGCAATGGCAATATCCAAATATGATCAGTTTGACTTTCTTATTGATATTGTTCCGCGGGATGAGTTAAAACAAAGTAAAGCGCAATCAGACAACAGTGTTAGAACTTCTATGAATTCTGATCAAGTGCATTATTATTTTCAATTGGCACAGCAGCAAGCTTCAGCTAATCAATCTGTGCAAAGCAATGGTGCAACGTCACAGCCTATTCAAATTGTTCAACCATCTGGTCAAATCCAGGCGATTAATATAGGTAGTCCAGTAGACCAGGTAAATTTAATAATTTATAAGTGTTATTTGGAAATGAATGTAAAATGAAAGCAGTATAAACATTTTTTAATTCAGAAAATATTTTTTTTATAATTTTACTTGCAGTTGGAAATCTTGGAAATTATGAATGAATGTATCAAATTCTAATCTTTGTTTTTCAATGAAATTACGAAAGCTAAAAATTGGTAATTCATTTTTGATTTATTTACTATGAGGATTAAAGTATTATGTATTTTTAGGAAAATAATACAACTACAACCCAAACACTAACAGTACAAAGTCCTCAACAAGGTACAGGTCAGGTTATACAACTGCAGCAACCACAACAAACTGCAACTACAACAGCTGGAGGCATACAAATAGTTCAACAAATTGTTACACCTAGTGGAGAAATCCAACAAATTCCAGTTAGTGTAAACTTTAAAATTCTAGATAAATATAATTAGGCTAATTTTTATTCTTTTTCAAAATAAACATATCCTTTTAGATCCAACTGACACCTCAACAGTTGCAAATGATACGAATGCAGGTGCAGGGAGGAAGCAATCAACCAATAATAATTCAGGCTGCTCCAATACAGACTCAGCCTCAATTAATTCAAGTATCGCAAGGTGGACAGACTCCAGTTTTCTTACAAACTAGTTCAGGAGATAATGAATAAGTTCAAATGTTTAGATCATGCAAAATTCAATTTTTTTGAGTATAAGTTCACTCAAACACAATTACATAAACGTCATTTACAAGACCTCATAAATTATTACACATATAATAATGCAAGTATCAATCATTTTACACATACAATTCATTGCATCATTAAAAAAGTTAAAAATAAATATTTTTATAAATCATAACCGAATTGTTTAATGAATACATCTTACAATCTAATCTACTTTATTTTTTCTCACTTGTAACCTACTTTATTTTTATGACACCTCTTTTGAGAAAGGTGAACTTGAGATCTTTAATCTTCAGTGAAGAAATTTTGCTGCGAGTCATTTAATACCGCAACTTTGATTTGATATGCTATCTTCTATTACATAAAAATAGACTTGTTTGCGCCTACGTAAATTATCCATATTATAAAGCTTTGAGAGTACGATAATTTCACAATGAAATAAAAATTACAAATACGTAGTTTTTCATTTCTTTCGAATTACTACTAGAATTTAAGTGTAATTGTTCGTAAAAGGCAAGATCGATTTCGCCTCTTAAAAATTCACCAAATCCGGGCGTACAATGGAAGAGGAAAAAATGACGATCAATCGATGCAACACGACCGAATGCTCGCTGATCCGTGAGGAAGAAACTCCGGTTTTCGACATCAGCCGCAGGGCCTCCCGCGAGCGTCCCTTAATTCGATCACGTCCACGTGAAAAAAAAAAAAAAAGACGTCGCCACCGCCGAGGCTCTTCTCCTGTCATCGTTCTCCCTCGTTCGGGTGCGTCGATGCGAAATGAGGCGTACCGAGAAGGGAAAAAGAGGAGAGCGCGAAGAAACGCTGGAATGAAGATAAGCGACGGAGAAAGAGAGAGAAAGAAAAAGCGCAAGATGTAATCTGATTCGCGTAGCCTTTCTCTCTCTCTCTCTCTCTCTCTCTTCCTCTCGCATGGCTGAGCCTCTCTCGGGAGGTACGAGACTCGCGCGTCGAGGCTGGTGCAACCTGGATTATATTTCAGCGTTGCTGCGGTTCTCCAGCTCTCTTTCTCTTTATCTGCTTTGCGTGTGTGAGTGCCTGCACGTGAGTTTGTCTTTCTCATTTTTTTTTTCTTTTGGATTATCATCTGCTCGCTCTATGAGTTGAGTTCGGGGTGGTGTAAGTACTTGCCGGTGGTGCGCAGGAGCTCAACAGACTTGTAGTATCGTCCCAAGTACCTATTTAACACAAAGCTTTTGAATACCGTGGCGTAAAACATAATCATCCCTTGTATAGATTTAGCGATCCAGATTCGTCGGATTTCGAGCGTTTGCTCGAAATCGATTGGAAAATTTGACTTGTATCCGGAAAACATGAAGCGCGAGAAGTTTTCTAGGTATGATGGTCGGTTGGCCGCACAATGACTGGGTAGCGGCTTGATCATCAGGTCAGAGATAAAATTGTCTTATTCGAAATCGACTTTTAAAATTTAAAAATAATATACAACGTTGTTCTTTTCTTTTGAATGTTTTTAATACTTGAAATCAAAACGGAAACGTCGTGAATTATAAAACCGATGAAACAATAACTTGCATTAAGCATCCATCCTTAAAGACCGCTGTAGTAGATCGATAATGTAATACTCTCCCCTGTAGTTCTTTTCACGGAAATTGGCTTTCTCTTTTACACAGCTAATGAAGTTTCGATTGGGGAATCCTTGAAAGTTCCTGCACTTTTATAATAAACATTTTTCTGCAGGGAACAATATGTTCGGTTCACTTAACTTCGGAGCTTTTGAGTCTTCTTCGTAAATTATGGAAAGAGAAAAATCGATTCAGCCCATTTTTTTTTTAAGTATATGTATAGTACGAAATATTTTTCGTTAATTAGTGTATAAATTTATACTTATATTTCAATAATCCTGATTAATTCTTTTTTTTAAACACATTTAAAAAAAGTTAGAATCCCCGAAGTGAATTTTATCGTCGTTTTAATATTGCATAATATAAATAGATATTTAATCAATAAAGAGATAAAAATTATAAAATTAAATTCACGAAATTCAATGGTTTATTACTCCGCGAAATTACTAACTGCCCTGCAATAAAAACTGAGATTAAAAAATTAATAAAATTTCTCCATAAAAAATTCATAATTTTCCCAAAAAAATGGTAGAGATTACTATGTAAAAAAATTATTGTAAATTAGTGTAAATTACTATGTAAAAAAATGGTAGAGATTATTATTCAAGCTACTTAAGCGCAACGTAAAGCAAAGAAACGCCCGAACAATAAAAACGTCACAGGAAATTAGCGCGCGGAAGGCGATGCGCCGCCAAGGTACAGAAGTTAGATAAGCCCGTGACAAAAGAGGAAATAAATGCGAACTTTTCGCCGTGCGCCGCACGCGAAGCCCATATATACCTCCGGAGGATGGAATTGAAATAAATAAAGGAGAGAGAGAGAGAGAGAGGAACGTGCTCGCGATAACATCTCGTGGCTGCAGCGCGAAGGAACCTAGTATATATATGTAGGAGATTCCAAACTCGAGAACCTGTCCGGCGTTCTGCAAAATGCATATATTTTTATTTGCCAGATAGAGAGGGACGGGAGAAAGTATTTTTTCATCGCGGTTCAATTCCGAACGGATATTCGCGCGGACTCCGAATTCCCGATGCTGCGAAGCTCCTTTTGGCTCTTGGCGAATCGTTTGGATTGGGGCGATAAGGATGTTTTTTTAATTTTACGCGCAATCACGAGCTTTTTGAGCACTTGTTTTAATTGATTTCGTATCGCTTGTCTGCTAAAATAAATTTCAGTATTCTTGCACTTGTAACGGGTATAATTTAGTACACTGAGAGAAAAAAAGGAGTAAAAATTACTATTCTGTATCGTAACTTGAGATATGAGAAGAAAAAAAACG
>JAWWEM010000010.1:7535575-7560253 GCA_035582935.1 Ormyrus thymus
GTATGCAATCTAAATTGCGTTCATGTATTTGATATTGCTCAGAATAATTTACACGCGTACTAATTATTGTTATTATAAATTAGAAGTTAATATGACTTGAATTAGACAATTTATTTTCTCTCAGCTGACATGAAATTATGAAGTTCACCTCCGTTTCTAATAATTAAACGCTCCTATTTTACATTAAAATTACATCACGCCATTGCGATATAATTTAATATTTAAATTTAAATAAGTGTGCATAAAAATTTTAGAAAAATTCTCCTCTTTCGCACCCTCCGCTACATAAAAGCAAAATCCAATAAACGTCACTTGCATTAAAAGGGTACAGTTACACCAACTATTACGCAACTTTAGCCTCCAGCCGTAGGCGGCCGAAAAATTCGGTAAAAAAAAAAGAAAAGATCCTTATAAAAAATCCATTCACCCCTGCAATTTCTTGACAATTATCCACTCGTTAACCGCTACCTAGAAAACGTAGCCATCCCTTTTTATAAGAAAAGAGAGAGAGAGAGAGAGAGGGGAGAGAACGAGGGACGGGGGAGGGTCGGAGAGAACAAGAGAGACGAGACGAATGAAGATCTCGCGCGGGAGGAGAGGCCCTGACATCCTTTTGTTAGGGCGGAACAAAGATGTGCTCCATTTAGTGACGTCACGGCGCTTGCCGCGCGCAGCGGCGCACGTTGCCAGGGGTTACGAGAGCGCGGCCCGCCGGGGGGGGGGGGGGGTGAGACAGGCGCCAGGAATGCTGCCACCGCCGCCGCCGATGCTGCTCTTTCGCCGCTGCTCTCTCTCTCTCTCTCTCTCTCTCTCTGTCTCTCTGTCTCTCTGGGCCCGTCAACGAATTTCGAGAGGCTGAGAGAGGACAATCGTCGCTTTTATCCGGCTCGCTATCGGAAATGCCTATTCTTCGCTCGGCGGCCTTTTCAATGGGGTTTTCAGTGAATTTTCGTCGCGGAGGCTGCGAGTGGGTTTTGATGTAATGGAAATTTCACGGGCTGATGTTAAATAATGTTTCTCGGCAACGAAAGCAGAAAACGCCTCTTTGCATCGGGGGAGCGGTACCAGGGAGAGTTTTCGTAAAAAATATATTCTTTATCGTACACATGTCCAATTCATCTTTACCTATATCTATTTCTCGAGTCGATTCAAATTTTGTTGGCGCATTTATTAAATCAATCTTTGGCTTAACACTGCTGCGAATAGTACTCGAGTTTACACGAAAGAAAATAATTACCCCATAACTGCAGTTAAATACATCTCTTGCAAAAAATCAATTTCCATCACGAAAACAATTCGCATCTCGCGCGACAGCAAATAAAAGGCTTACGAGCAGCCGCTCAAGTACACTTTGCCCAAAACGAAATCTCGGAAAAGCCCAGTCCGACCCCTCGCGCAATTAAAAGCCATCGAAACTCGCCCGTCTCCTATCATCACTACCCCCCCGAAAAATCAATATCGTCAAAACCCAATGACGCCTAATCAAACACTCTCATCTCGATCTCGGGGGGGGCGCTGCGCCCCTCGGGGTCCGCCGCCTGCAGGCCGGAGCCCGCGGGGCCTCGTCGCCGCGCGACCGCCTCGAATTTTCCCGCCGCGGAGCCGCGCGTGGCTGCGAGGGTCGCGGGAAAGCTCTCTCCTGCTCTCTCGCGGAGAGAGAGCTCTTCGGGGCCGGCGTCTAGATGTATAAAAGCCTCGGGGCTCTCGCGCTCGGGAGAGGAAGAGAGAGAGAGAGAGAGAAAGCATGGCTCCGGGGACTGACTACGCCACTGGCACGGAATACTCGGATTTCACGACATGTTTACAAAGATCCTACAGATAAGTTGAGAATGGCCGGGGCCGGCCCCATGCCTCTCTCTCTCTCTCTCGCGCGCGCGCGCGCTTATGGGTGTAAGGTGACAGCTGCCTGCGCGCCTGCGTCTCGACGAGTATAACCGCTCGTAGCTCACGGGCGCGTATGTGTGCACGCCTCCGAGTGCACTTAAGGCGCGGGTGTAAGCGCGAATGCCGATGAGAGAGAGAGAGAGAGAGAGAGAGTAAGCGAATTTAGTGGGCTCGCCGAGCTCTCGAGCGCTTTTCTCTCTTCATTTTTCTTATCGGCGCTTCCCCCGGCGACTTGAGCAACGCCGTTTCTGCTCGATTCGGAGAGGAATTACGAGCCTGTATGAGATGTTTAATTTACATGTGTAATGGGACGATTTAAACGCCGGCAAGTTGTTAAATGTGGGTACGTCCTGATTTGTCGTGCCTTTTTTTTTAAGCGGCTTTTATATATACTATCGACAAACTCCTTTCTACATTCGCTAGAATGTCTGCTTAAATTTTAAACCGAGGTGCATCAAAACCGACAAATTAGGCGTGTCGGATCGCTAGGGAACATTTATATTATAATTGAATCGCGCGTAAGTATTTCATAATACAAATCAATCCGAAGTATAAATGTCTTGATAAGTTTAGAAACTAGCACATCAGCCCTGCCCCTCGCCATCCCCCCAATAACGAGCCGGCACAAAAGAAACGACAACGAGCGCGCCGCTAAAGCGATGCAAAACAAAGGTCCCCCCCCCCCCGCGCGCCCGGGCGCAACTCCCAGCAGGCATTTACTCGCGCGCGCATCATCGAAACCCCTCATCAGGGCGGCTACACACACGCCGCCGCGAAAGAGCTCCCGCTCTCCCAATAAAAGCGCAAACAGCGGCCCCCGCCGCCGACGGACAGCTGTTTGACAGGCGTGCCTACAGCGGCCGGCCCCCGTATTGTGCGCCCGGCGGAGAATCGAGTGCGCCGAGCGCCGCGCTCGCCGGGCACTTGGCCCCGTCGATTGTAATGCGCACAGCGCGCCCGCACTCGGCGTGCGCGCGGAGGCGGGAAGGGGGTGATACTTGTCTTCGCTCGGGGGAGAGAGAGAGGAGGCACGCGTGGGTGGTCCGAGCGTGTCGGCGGCCGCACGCACGCACGCCCGTAACATACGTTTTCGCCTACCGCTGGCTTTCTCGGTTTTCCTTTATCTCTCTCTCTCTCTCTCTCGCTCTCTCTCCGTCTGCCCTTCCTTCCTCTCCTCGCTTCGGCTCCTTCGCTCCTGCGGGCTGGTTTATACACTTGGCAGCTCGGTGCGTCTACCTGATTAAGCGCTTTATTTTACGAGCGACGTTTAAACGTAAATCCATCCCGGGAGAGGCCCGAGAGAGAGGGAGAGAGAGAGAGAGAGAGAGAGACCCCAGAGCTTGTTTCATTAATATCGGCGAGCGAGAGCTTCGTTTAATTGTTGGATCGAACCTTCGCGGGGAGGGGCGGAGGGTTTTTGCGAGCGGGAATTTTTACGAGATTGTAAATTTTTGCCGGTTTCCTCTCGGCGAGTCTCTCTCTCTCTCTCTCTCCGCCTCTTTGCCGATTTCCTTCCTCCAGGTGTGATAAAACTGATGCTTATCGCTCGTGTCCCCGCGCTCGGCGTGTCTGTGGTACTTTTGTATTACCAGGTAATTTCCGATGTAACGTCGCAAATTGATGCGCAGTTTAGATACGGGCGTTTAATTAACACGAATTCCTGACGTTTTACGAGCGAAATTAAAATAATACCCCCGAACGAGCGAGTGGTAAAAATGATCTTGTTTATATCTGCCGGGTTTAATAAGCAATCCGGCGAATTGTATCCTAAAATAATTTACGCCCGTTACTGAATTAACGTCCCCAATATTGGTCAGGTTACCCCGAGCCGGAGAACCCCCTGGCAAAAATATTTTCAAGTAATATAAAACTCATAAATTCGCGCGCGCAACCATTAGGCCGCCTCAGAAGAAGACACGGAACGCCATTCTTCCGGCCGCCGTCACGTCAGATCTTCCTCATGCACCTCGCGAGTAGCCGCGCACACTTGGTTGCTCCTCCCCCTCCTTCATCTCGGGCTCAAAACGCGCGGCGGCGGCGGCGGGCGCACTTGTCTTGCTCGTTTTTTCCATCTCTCTCTCTCTCTCTCTCTCTCTCTCCGCCGTGTATACCCTTCTCCGTCGTAAGCGGCGCGCGATGTATACTCGCCTGCCGCCCGGCGCGGCGACTGTCGACGTCGCTCTTGTAAGAGTCTTTGTATTCCCCAAGTTTTTTCTCGGAAGCGGAGCTTTTTTTTCGGTCCTCGCTCGTGGACCTCTTGTTTCCAGAGAGAGAGAGAGAGAGAGAGAGCCGCGCGTCGGTCATTATCGCGTTTTTTCGATTATTATCTCGGTTATACTTTGGCTCTTTCGTTATACGTGAACGGGGCCACCCGAGAGAATTTTAGAGGTTTACGCGTCATTTCGTGCGCTTGATTTTCAAAGAATTTGTCACCCGATTCGGGATCCTAATAAGTATTATCTTTCCGAACAAGCTTCACTTCTTTAATGAATTTAGTTCGTCGACGGTGGTATCCTAGCTCGCAGCTTTGCAATAAAAATTATGTCGAAATTAGCTTTACAGATCTTATAAATTTGATTGTGTTTGTGTGACGAAATCGCAGGTTAAGATAGTTTTCTCAAAATTAATTATCCGACCTTTCCTTACAATGCTGTTGTAAGAAAAAGTACTCTTCTTTGTTTCAAGCAACGGAAAAAGATGTGATTTTCGGGAGAAAGATATCGTATTAAACTGAAAGGGAAAATTTCCTAATCGTCTCTTGTACGACTGGATCATTAATTAAACTTATTAAGCTCGAAGCCTATCAAATTTCACGACTAGTAATTCAATTTCTACCGAGTATTAACAATAGAGAGCCTCGTCAAATTTGCCGATACAAATCGTCGACGAGCTTAAAGAAAATCGCGTGGGAACGGCGCAATCCAGCATAATAACCGGCCGCGATCAAGCACCCTATCTGCACCGCGCATCTCGAACAAAAGGAAAAAATTCCAATGCGCGGCTCTTAAAAAGAAGATTGAAAAAAAAAAAAGAAAAAAAAAAACGAGAGCATAACTCTCCGCGTCCCTTTTCTCCCCGAAACGAGGCGAGAGCAGCCATTGACCGCCCGTCACTTTTTCGCCGCGCGGAGCGCTCTCCGCCGTAGCGTGAAAAAAGCCCCGAGGGATCTCCTCCAGATTAGAGTCCGCTTAGCGCGCGCGCGCGCATCCGTCGTTACGTAAAAGCGCACTAATCCCCCATTGTCGGCCCGATCCCTCGCCTCTCCTCGCGCGTTGTGTAGGTACAGCGCCGAGCGCGATTTCGCTTTGTGCCCGCTGCGAGCTGCTGCACGCGACTGCTCGTGCCCGAGAGAGAGAGAGAGAGAGAGAGAGACGCGATTGGGAAACTGTATACCGAGTCGCGCGCCTAATTCGCCTGTGAACTTTGATGTTTGTAGCTGATGCTGCCCGAGTTTTGTCCGGGTCGGCGATGCAGGATTGCCCTTGGCGAGCGACGTTTGCCGCAATGAAATGTTAGATTCTTGTGATGCTTTACGTATTTAGTGTCCGAATAGTTTTGCTTTGCGGCTTAATGAATTTTGGGACAGTTTTCTTTTTTTAGAATAATTATCATACTTTTGCGCGAATTTACTTTGTAATCCCGCATCTTTGAATTAAAAACCCGTTCTAGCTCGTTTTCGATGACTGTAATCCTCCTCTTTAAAAACTGTAACGAGCTCGAAAAAGCGCAGTTCCCCGAAAGCGTTAAAACACCATCCCAGCTATATCAAAGGAGCAAGGCGCGGCGTTTGTCCGTTTGTAAAACAAGACTTTCCGTCCTTTGCGTCAATCTTCCCTCCCGCTCTGCTTTCTCCTCGTCACCTTCCCTGCTCTCCTGCGCACATTCTCTCTCCTCGGCGACGTAAAACTTTTAGCGAAATACGAGAATCCATCAAAGCGGGCGAGCTGCCGCCGCTGCCTCCGTCGCTGCGCGGAAAGAGAGCGGCGAAGAAAGTCGGGCGGAGAGAGAGAGAGAGAGAGTGAGAGGGGGGGGGGGGGCGGAGGAGGAGGAGGCTTCTACCCTCCGCGTACGCTTTCTCTCCCTCCGTTTTTCGAGTCTCCGCGTCGCTTCTGGCAGCGGCTCTCTCTAGCTTAGAATTGTCTCCGCGAGAATTTTTCGTGCCGCGAGCGTCATCCACCTTGGAAAAAGCTCTCGTGTAATGCGTTTTAAGGTAGATAATGGTTCTTCGCGCGCAAGCTGCGCAACGCGATACGCGGCGGTGTACAGTGCCGCTGAGCTCTCTCTGTTTCCGAGGAAGCGGAGTGAGTTCGGCTGACTTATTTTCAAGAAAGATGCCGGAACGCGCGGAGGCATTTTGTCGGTTACTTATCTTTGAAGCGAAATTCAATATTTTCGGTTTGCTTTGCGCTCGAATGGCTTAGGGGCCCATTAATGAAAAGCACCGCGGCGAAACTGTCGCAGAAAAATTAGTCGCACATTCGGACCATTGCGATTGTAATGCGCGTCAGGCGTGGATGTATTAAGTTGTAATGTCACGAGAAATATGACGTAATGGCAAATGTTCAGTAATCCGAGCTGAATTAGTCAGCAAAAATTTGTTGAAAACCGATCTACCTCCGCGACTTTTTCTTAACAATATGGGTTAACACATTTAACCGCACGAGCCGTAACAGTTGGCCAACGACGCGCCGAAGCTGATTCTTTTTAGCGCGAGCTCGCGAAACTGCCGCGGAGCCTCGAAAGCAGAATGCAAACGCACTCGACGCATCCGGCGATCCTACGTCAACTCTCGGCTCTTAACCGCACGCAACCTGTCAACCGATCCCCCCGCCGGACAAGAATCGTTCCGCGCTCTGTCGGCGGCGAGCGGAGCGCGTCCTCCTTTATGCATAAAAAGAGACGAGAAGCGCGCGGAGGACAGGCGAATCGGGCCGGCAGATAAAGAAAAAAAAAGAAGGCGGCAGTCCCACGCGGCGCGGCTCCGACGGGGGAGGAGGGCCGGGGAGGGCAGCTCTGGAACAAGTTGTAAAGCGAGACGACAGTTATTATTATCCGAGCCCGCGGAGGAAAACCAGTTTCGCGCTCGCCAAAAGGTGAGCCCCTGCGTGACGCGGGCTGCGCGCGGACGTACTCGCGTGCGTGTGCGCGCGTAGCCGTCGGCCGCGACAGGTGTCGCCGACGAGGAAGAATCAAAGGCCGCGCGCCACCGCGCCGACGGACTGATCGCCGCCGGGTGATTCGCTAACGGTCCCCCCGCGCGGAGGCTGAGCGCCGAAGACGACGCCGCCGAGCGCGAATTATGACGTTGTCGCGCGAGTCGCGTAATGCTTTTCGACTGCTCTCCCGCCCGTGTAAGTGGCTGATTAAGGAGGAGTCGCTCGTTTAATTAGATTTACGAGCGCGGCTGGGATTTTTCGCGCTTGATCAAGCAGTGAATTATCGGGAAGGGGCTGGTTTTCGTTAAGTCAGTGTCGTTGCGCGACGCGGCTGTCTGTTAAAAGCGTTTTTCCTCAAACGATCGTTGGTTAAACTTTTCGATTGAACGACGTTTCGGGAGACGCTCGCTTTTAAATTAAAACGGACTCCGAAAACCGCTGCCGGCGCGAGGCGTAATTGCCGGCAGGGCGACTCTATTTGATTAGGTGAAGAATCACCGTTAAACTGCGCGGATTTGTTGGCAGAGCACATAATTTGCGGTTGATTGGTCGAGCGCCATTTCTACCCCGAAAAAAAGTAGCCTTTTGTCGCGGCAGACAAATTGACGCTGGAATAAGAATTCACGGCAGATAGGATCTACACGTGGCCAAGACAAACGAGCGGTCATTAAGATAAAATTTCCGAGCCGGCCGTAAAATAAATATGTTACCTAAAAAAGACTTGCGCCGAAGCTAACAGTAAACAAAAATCCTTCCCCTCGAGCGTCTACTTGAAAAATGACGTTTCCTAGACGAACGCCCGGCTCGTCCGAAAAAAGAAAGCTGCCTTATAAGTATTCTAATACTTTACAAAGTCAATCGAATCAATCTTCGAATTAAATTGGCTTAATCAATCTCGCCGTTTTCTAAAGCCCGACTGCATTAGACGCGGGCTCGGAGGCGAGAGCGCTGAATGACTGGACGGACGAGGGTTAGAGCGAGCGAGGCGTGTAATTATTTGTAAATTCGCACTGCGGCGCGCTCGTTCAATCGGGGCCCGTCGCGCGCGATTATTAAAGGGTCGGAATGCAGTCTCGTTTCCGAGTGAATCAGCCTAAACTAAACGGTGACGAGGCGACAATTATTCGAATGAGGGACACTCTCGCTCTCTCCGCCTGGCTCCTCCTCCCCCCCCCCCCGCGCGCGCTCTCGCAGACGCGGTCTACTCCTCTGTCTCGACGTCCGTCTGCGCCGTCTCGTTTTTCTCTCTCTCTCTCGCCTTTTTTTCCCCCCTTTCTCGCGCCGATATATCTCCATCTCTCGTTCTTCGCGCCCTCTTATCGGCCTGGATCGGATTAACAATGGAATCGAACGGCGAGAGGTGAGCGCGCGGCGGCCGAGTATTGGTCGTGATTGAAAACTGGCTATTACGGGTGTAAATCAAAGTGAGCGAGCGCAATTGTTATAATGCTTCAAAGGGCTGCGAGTTTTCTTGATGGGGGAGCGCGTTTGAAATTTTCTGGGAATTTTCTGGGCTGGTACGCATTCGATTATTGTGATTTTAATTTATCATCGGCAATCGTATAATGAGGAGTGCGGATATCGGATTTGGGTATCCGATATTGTATATTATTATCGAATGATTTGATACTGCGCCGCGTTATAAAATACACTGTGATTAGCGAAAATATATTCAATAGACCGTTTATTTATTATTTATATAAGTAGATCTTTCACGAATTTACGTTACACTGAGGATGACGTTTTAAAATAAAGATTGGTTTATATATACATTCTCTTTCGCAGATTTCGGAGATTACAAAAATTTAATGCGCAAATAAAATTTTCAGGAAAATCTCAAGCAGATCTATTAAAATTTTATTTTATTACGCATCTAGTAATAGAATTTTTACACGAGCGTGCCTTGAAAAATAAATATATTAATAAAATCTTTTACGATTTTCTGCAAAAGCCAAGTTTATGACGAAATCTTTTATGCGCGCCGATAAATAATCACCTTTGCAATTTCACCGAGAAGCCGAGGGGCGAAGGAAAAACAAAATCAATCCGAAGAGTTTCGCGCCCCCAAAACGTCCCGAGACGGACATCGGGAGGCAGCAGCGCTTTAAGCCAATCAACAGCGCATAAAATCAGCATCCCACTGGTTTATTATGCTCACCGCACACTCCTCATCCTAATCATTGTCTATCATTGCCTCCCGCCGCGCGCCTCCCTTTCTCCCCTTCCCTCGTCCTTCCCCGCGCGCCGTTCCTCCGTCTCTCTCTAATTAAGCGGCTGCCATAAACCGGCCGGCCGTCGTCCGTCTCTCTCCCTCTCTCTCCGCGCAGCTCGCAGAGATGGAAGGAGAGAGGCGCAGCCGGTCGCCGGCGCGCGCGAGAGAGACGCCGAGCGAGGATCCCACGTGATCTCGGGGGCGGGGGTGGCGGAGAGTCAGCGAGAGAGAGAGAGAGACGGCGAGCGCGACGTTTCGCATGCTCAGAACTCCACAGGCTGCAGCGCCGGCAGGAGCAGCGACAGCGGCAGCAGCGTTAGCAGCGGCAGCAGCAGCAGCATCACACGCACACGGCAGCCGAGCGCCGAGCAGCAGCGAGCGTTTGCCGGGTCTGTTCTCTCTCTCTCTCTCCCTCGCTGCTTGTGTACCGTGCCGCGGGCTCCTGTGTGTACATAGAGAGACGGGGAAAAGGGAGCGAAAACGGAGAAAGAGAGAGAGAGAGAGAGGAGAGAAAGGTCCCTCGTGTACACGGCGCGCACGAGGGCTTCTCCTTTTTTTTGCGGACGACGACGACGACCACGACGACGGCGGCGGCCTTTTTTACGGGCCTTTGTCGCCGTGCTCTCCGGCCCTACTCCACGCACGCCGCGGGAGAGAGAGAGAGAGAGAGAGCGAGAGCGGACGTGTACACGCACAGTGTCCTCCTACGCGCCCGAGATCGATTCGACGGGGGCAGCGGTGAGAGCAGCGAGTCCTGCGGCGAGTGAGTGTGCTCCGAGGGAGAGAAAAGTTTTCGGCATCCTCGGAAGTGGTGAACTTTGACGAGTGAGAGCTGCCCGCGGGGCGCGCATCTAGGTATCTCTCTTTGTGCTACGGCCCCCTGGTTTTCGGAGCAACCCTTTCTCCGATCCCCCCCCCTCTCTCTCTGGCTCACCGGAGCAGCGGAGGCCAGTTATACACACCGAAATCTCGGCGCCGCGCGAACCAGTTCGTCATCTCCCGTGCACCATGTGAACGCGCGACTCGCGGTGTGTCGTTGTCGCGGCGCGAGGGACAATAATACGCATTGCTGGTGACACCGAGAGGACGAGTAACAGGCGGGCAAGCGGGAGAGCGGGATGAAGAGATGATCCGGCGAGTGCGAAAGGTGCGAGTCAAGTGAGCGAGGAAGAACACCCTCGCGCGCGGCCACGCCGCCCAAAGGAAGCGAGAGGCAGGCGTCGAGGAGAGGAGCGATAAGAAGAAGCCCCGCCAAGGAAGGAGGCGAGAAGAGCCACCCCCCCCCCCCCCCAACCCCCCCTGCCGCCCCCGTCGCCGAGCGCCGCCGGAGATGTGTGCTCCTCGCAGGTGCGAGAAGACGACGCCGGAGGAGGAATCCTTATCGCTCGCGGCGAGGAGGCCGCCTGGCACCCTTCCCCGAGTTTTTCAGTAGGCTCGCGTGGGTGTAGGCGCGCGCTTGCCTCGCTCTCGCGCTCTCTTCCTTTTGTTGTTCTCTTCCTTTTCATCGCCGCCTGCCTGCTCTCGTTCGGCCGCAACAGCGAGGAGGCTTTCGCGCCCTCTCTCTCTACGACGGAAATACGCGAGACGGAAGGTTAGTATATGCGCGCGGGGCTCTCTCTGCTCCCGTGCTTTTTACCTTTTTACTATACGTAACTGCCAGGGGGGGAGGGAAGGAACGGTGGGAGGCGGCGGTGCTGCGTGGAGCTGCGTGTGGATAGAGATCTCGATTGGAGCGCGAGGGAGCGCGGGGAGTCCGGTGAGAAATCACTGACTTGGGAATTTTAATTGCTCGCTGTTAAGAGCCTTATCTGAATGTGGGTTAAATTTCAGGCCGATTTGTCGGCGAGAGACCGGCGGATTAATGGGGCTTGTCCGATTTTTGGTTACCGTTATTGTATAACGTAAGGTTTTTGAGGAGGAAAATTTAACGGGTTCGGGTTGGATCGACGACTCGGTTCGTAGCGTATTTATTAACTTTATGTAGAACTTGGAAAGCAGTTCAATTTGCTTTTGAATAGGTTGAAACGTCAAGCTTGTCTTTCGAGATAATGAATCGTATTGAGGGACTTGTGGCATTCGGGGAAGCACTTATTTTTCTCCAATAATAGTTAATTGAAACGTAAGTTAGTAAAGAAAATGTTCTCGCATATTTCAAAGTATGTAAATTTAAATTCATGAAAAAACCAGGCAAAAATAAATAAAGAACTCGTAAAAGTTTTTCGAATCTAAATTAAATTGGGGAAAGATCTTAATCTTGAAAGAATTATGTTTTAGATCTTATAATTTCAAGTATTATAAATTTAAAAACTTGAGTATTTTGTCTCTTTTATTATACTTAAACGCGTTGATTGCTTAAAAATACCTATTTTTCCAGTTTTTTTTTCTACCCATTATTTTAAGCTGAATTCTAAATAGGGCCTTTCTTCCAATCGGTGTTTATTCAATTCCTTCTATTCGTAAATAAAAGCAAGAAAAACCACTGCCTGAAAAAATACTTTTCGTAAATATTATCATATGATAATAGCATTATCTGAGCAAGTGATAAATCTTGCGCCTACAGTACTCCTTTATGAACTCCGTCACAATTCCATCGAATGCTTCGAGCTTACGTCATTGTATGTTTGTGCGTTCTCGGTATAGTACGTTCTTTTCTTTGTTAAGAAATCAATGTTTTGGAAAAATCATTATAAATCTTAGCGTCGCATTTAAAGCCGCATTTGAAAGAACGAAATAAAAGACAATGTTTGAAGCTGAATTAAAACGAGCCAGCTTTCGAAATATTTAAAAAAAAAACAACGTACGATACACACTGTTATCTCTAAAAGCCAAAGCCAGCTGAAATTGACTTTCGGAATTTTTTTGCGGAAGCAGTCAAGACGGCAAAGGGACTCGAGCCGAGGGTTGCGTTACATCTGCTTGACATGCTTGCGCCATACGAACTCGTGGAGAAAGTCCCGTCAAGGCCGGAAACGTGGAAAAACACGCAAGGCCGGGAAATTCGGACGGCCATTCACGAGGTTCATTGAAGGTTCGGTCGTTCGACCGAAGCGTTTTAATCAATATAGAGCAAATAATCAATTACGGCGCTTTGGCGTTTATAGACGCAGAGCAAAAGTGTGATTGATCGTTGTCAGTCGGAAATTAAAAAGAATTTAATCACGAAAGTAAAAAGGTCGAGGCAAGAATATTAATAAGCTTACATTTTGTGACCGTCAATATATTCAAATAACAGTTTAATTAGGCTGATTGAATCATGCGGCGGTAACCAAAACATGCCGTATATGTATTGCCCTTATGATTGTCGTTATTTTATTTTATCACTGACGATCAAAGCGAAAGGATTTTATATCTTTAGCTCGAACTTTTTAATTGTATTTTACCCTGTAAGAAATTTCACCAATTTTTTTAGCCACTTCTCTAATAGTGGACCAAATTTGGGAAATATACAAACAATTGGCCAAAAATTGGCGAAATAATAGTGAAAGCTTCCAACAGGGTACAGACGAATTTTCCTGGTGTTTGCTTGTTTATGCACGAATCCAAAAGAAACATCAAAAACTGCCTACACCGCTCATTTAAAGTCGCGCGTAAAATACAGCATTCGAAGCGACAATTGAGCGGCAAAAACGTTCTTTTTTTTCCCCCAAGCCGGCGATTAAAAACGTCTAAATTTAGGATGCTCGCCAGGCGAGGACGCATGCAAAAACGTGCACCTTGAGCGCGTGCAGTCGTTTAAAGCGCTCGGACTTGCGCATCTAATTCGGCTCGTTAGCGGTTAATGTATTTTAATTGGCCGAGCGCAACATTCGTTAAGTCGTTCAAGGTACCCCGGGACGCTTTGATAAATGGATTTTCCAAGATCGCAGCGCGCCGCCGCCCGCTCTCGCGCCGCGCGTCTTACTTGCAAAACGGGCGTAATTCGATTGAGGACCCGTGCAAATTCGTTCGCGCTCGAGTTCATTCTCGCGCTTGTACTTCTTTTTTTCGGAGTGCGCCGAGATGCGAGAATGAGTTCAAGTGTTTTACCGCTTTTGCGTTCTTTTTTTTCTTTTCTTTTTTTTTTTGTAAATATAATGGTAAATCAGAAATAAAAAATTATTGAAAGGGTGCGCGACAAATTTATGAAATGATTTTAAAAATGATACACATCTCATTTAATTCAATTGATTTTTCTTAATCGTCTCGAATCCACAAAAAATTCTATCCAAGGAAAACAATTGTTCCAGCGAAATACGCTCCACGATCCCGAAAGTTCAATCTTCTCGCTTTCCACGGAAGAATTCGCCGAAAAGCTCGCGCCTCGAACAGCGCAATAATTTTCGCGGCTCCCTCGCGAAGGGAACGCGCGCGAAATACACCGAGCCACTCGAGCTCGTTGAAAATCTCGAGCGACGCGGCGGCCTCCCGGAATGAAAGGCGTGCAGGTACGCGTAACCGGCGCGCGCTTCTCGGCTCTTCTTTTTATCCGCGGCAAGGCTCCTCGCTTAACGCTGCGTCAAACGTATATCGCCCGGCCGAGAGACTGCAGAGCGAGCCGAGTTCCCGCGGCGATAAGGCGCGAGGCGCGCTCGCTTTGTTTGGATTACGTCTGCTAATTGTTATCTCATAGCCGAGCGGCGCATTCCTTAAACTCGCTCTCTCTCTATCCTCCACCCCCCTCCCCGTGTCATTGTCTCGGGCTAAGCTCAGCAATTATGTCATTTTATTACCGCTCCCGAGCTGCTTTTCACAAAGCGTTTTTCCCGATCTATTTTCTCGAGCAGGTGAAGTTGTCACCTGTAAATTGACAGTTTTCGCCTGAGTTAAGCTCAGTTTTAAGAATATTTAGAGGGGTTAATGCATCTTTTTGGCTTTCTCGACATAAAACAGATCAGCTTCGTATTACTTAATCGTACAAAAGCATTAAATAGTTCGATCATCGCAGTCTATTTCTTCCTAATAAAAAAAAAAAATCATCTCAAAAGTCGAAAAACTTTGGCAGCGTCGAGCCAATAAAATACCGAAAACGAACCGCGCTCTGCCCCGTCGCGGCCCTCCCGCACCTGCGCGAAATCCTCTAAAAGCCTCGTCGAAAAAAAAAAACGCCAGCTTCCCATGCGGCTCATCCGCCGGGGTGCGCGCGCGCTCCTCGCCGCTATAATACGCGCATTAGCGCGACGTCTTAGCGCTAATCCGGGAGCGGGGCAACTCGGGTTCCCCGCGCGCGTAAGTCGCCGCCGGCCGGCGAAAGAAGGAAGGAGCTCTCCGCGCGGAGCGAGCGAGCGCGCGCGGGGGCCGAAGGGCGGAGCGCGCAGACGCGGGACAAGATAGTGACTTGGCAACGGGCCGGAGGGCCCTCCATTGGCTGCCGTGGGGCCGTAAGCGCCCGCCTACCCGACTCCTCCACCTACCGCCGAGGCAATTGGCAGCCGATGTAATTATGAGGCCCGCGCCGAGCCGAGTCGGCCGAATCGTAGACCAGACAGCGACGTTTCTCGGATCACTTTCGACGGATTCGGGATGACTGCGGGGAGCTTGCGAGTGCACGGATATATATATATATATATATAGTTGTCCGGGAGCTTTTTATATTCGGACGCTTTTCGAATAACGAATTGCTGCTACTTTTGTGACTCGTAGGAGAGGCGAGAATATTTCTTCCGACGGAAACTTTTTGTTCAAATATTTTCACTCGCGCAGCATGAAGGATTTCTTAAAGAAAATAGTTCCTTGCATAAAGTTGGTCAATTTAAAAGCAAAAAGAAAACACAATTTTTAGCCCAGGATAATATATAAAAACTGTTTCTCTTTTGAATTGCAGAGGGAGTGATATGTTAACCGAAGACAATGACCCGACGAAACCGGCAGGGGTTTTAGACAACTCTGGCAACGTGTCTTCGTCAACGGAGGCCTCGATCCAGCACCCTCGCAGTGCAAACAATGGTAGATAACCGCAGTGGCGTAGCCACTTCCTGCTCCTTGAATTTACTCGCCGAACACCACACTACATTAATCAATATATTCCACACGCGCACGTACGCGCGCACATTCGCCACTGTGCTTCTCCTCGCTAAATTTCCCCCCTCCCCCTCCCCCCCCCCCCGTTCTCCCGAGTGCAGCTTTTCCCGCGAATCCGACCGTCCGGTTTGATTTAGTGCAGTTATGTTTTCAGGTACGGAGGTCAAGAATGAGGTGCAGGACTGCCCGGAGACCGACAGTGTGCCCGGAGGCGAATTGTACATTGACGAGAACGCGGAGGAAAAGGAGCAGGACTACCCGGACTCGATGGAGAAGGCCGACTATTCCGTGTACGGTGCCAACCCCTACTACAATAGGTAATTGCGATCGCGCGACGAGACGCGAAGGCCCCGGTAATCCCGTACTTTTCTTTTCCACGAGCAGCTTGTACGGCTCGCCGTCCTACGGGAGCATCACCGTCTCCAAAGGCTCGGCGCCCCTGCAGAGCCCGTACTTAGGTTCCTACTCGACGCCGAGCTCGATGACGCAGTATTCCTCGTACGCCAGCTACAACAGCGGCTCGGCGACCTTTCCCACGGTTCCCCAGAACATATCCTCGGCCTCGCAGGTACGGGCCCGATTCGCTTGTCGAAGCTTCGTCTCGCGAGCCCCGGACTGAAAACTCTGCCTGCTTTCAGAAGCTCGACTACACGGCCTACGGCACCTCGTTGTACGGGAACGACAGGGTGCCCCTACAGTATTCCGGATATTATCCAGTGCCCGGTTACCATACGACGCCGACCTCGTTTAATATTAGTAATTTAAATTTTGTGGGCAAGTAGCCGATTTTCTTACTTATCGCTTTCATTTTCAGTTGCTGAAAAGAGAGATTTGACTTTTAAATTTGATATAAAAGCATTTTTTGCCACAGAGTAGAATCAGTAATGTTGGTAATTGGAGTGGTAATGTTTCTTAACTGGGAGTCTAGACTGTCTTAATGCGTAATTAATGCACGCGGTGTGATTTAGCTATGAGCTCCCATAAGACGCATTTTACATAAGCTTTCTTAATGTAATTCAACTATTTTCAATTCAAGCTTTTAGTTAATTTTAAGTTTTGTTTATTTCAAACGAATTAATTAATGTTAACATTATTTTTCACAGATTCAACGAAATCGGCATCAGCGTTAGATGCAACGCCTCACGACTCAACCGATCTGACCGCTAATATTGTTTGCGGGCTAAGCTCCGAGAAGCACGAAGGTAATTTTATTATTTCTGCTACGACTCGTACATTCGCTGAGAGCCACGTCATTATCGAAGCCCAGATATTTCATTCTCGCTCGCTTACGACCACGAAAATCGCCCCCGATAATCTCCTAAATTTCAACTCCCGCCAACCTTGGCGTTCCGTAAATCACGCGAAGTCCACCTCTTCATCGATCCCGGCAGCGAAAATAAATGTTCCCCGAACGAGCGATTGATCAATGATCAGCGCGAGAGCTCTCTTCAACGCCGCAATTACAGAGCTGGCGCAAAACGAAGCGAGAAGGGCCGCGGGAGCCTCGCGCAGCCTCGCGCGCGCACACGTATATCGCTCGCTCGACAATATTCCGCAGGCATCGCGCGGGAGACACTCGCGTTTGATCGCGCGCACATCGATTACGTATCCGATTTCAAGCGGCGCTCGTCGCTCGCAGCCGCACACACTCGCACGCACACGCGAAAAGAGAGAGAGAGAGAGAGAGAGACAGAGAGAGGGCCGCGCTCTCGTTGGAGATAGGAAGTCGGGCTCGTATAGGTGTACGAATGCGCGGATCAATTGATTGTACGAAGGACTACTTTGGCGATGCAGGGCCCAGCGCGAAGCCCTGCAAGCGCGGACGCCGACAGAGCGGAAGCGGAAACACGGCGGACACGACGGAGGCCGGACCGGACCGGATATTCCTCTGGGACCTCGACGAAACCATAGTCGTGTTCCAGACCCTCCTCAACGGACACTTCGCCACGACGTACAATAAGGACACGATGCTGCTCGCCCAGCTCGCTTACAGGATGGAGGAGATTGTCCTCTACTTGGCCGACACGCACTTCTTCTTCAACGACCTCGAGGTGAGTCGATCGGCTTTTCCGCGCCTCGTTTTCGGCCTCGCTCTCGCAGCGACCCTCTCGCCCGGTGGGCTCCTCGTTCCTTTGCGCCGCGGTGTGGAGTTACGGCGAAGCAGCTTGAATTTTGCCACGAACTCGAGTCCAGCTAGCCACGTGTTGCACGTGCAATTTCTGCGGAGCACTCACTTTTCCAATATTCGAGCTTCCTCGTCGCAGCGACGCGCAAATAAATTCGATTAGACGATAACATCAAGTGTTTATTTCGAGCGCAGAACCTGCGCTCCCACGACTGCGACCTGGCGCACATCGACGACGTCGCCTCGGACGACAACGGCCAGGACCTCTCCTCGTACAACTTCGCGACGGACGGCTTCCACTGCGAGGCGGCGAGCAACGGCATCTGCCTGCCGTCGGGCGTCCGCGGCGGCGTCGACTGGATGCGAAAGCTGGCCTTTCGCTACCGGAAGATCAAGGAGACGTACTGCAACTACCGCAACAACATCGGCGGCCTCCTCGGGGCGGCGAAGCGCGAGCACTGGCTCAGCATCAGGGCCGAGATCGAGCAGCACACCGAGAACTGGCTGACCATGGCCCTCAAGTGCCTCAGCCTGATCGGCAAGAGGAGCCGGTGCGTCAACGTCCTCGTCACCTCCGATCAGCTCATACGCTCCCTCTCCAAGGTACTGCTCTTCGGCCTCGGAGGATTCTTTCCCATTGAGAACATCTATTCGGCGTCGAAAACCGGTTGGTGTCTTGCTTGTCTTCTGTCCCCTGCGCACCTTTCAACCCCCTTGAAGGCTTTTCTATTATTCGCGGAGACTGTCTTTGCGGGTCTTGATCCTTCATTTGTTGAGCCTTGACTTCTCCGTCCGCTCCTCGTTGTGCACGCTCGATGAGGCTGGTATTGACGCTTAACTTTTCAACAATATTCAATTGAGCGTGTGCAAAATTATGAGATTAACGATAAATTCAGTGCATGAAACTTGAGAAGCTTCTTCTCGATATTACTCGCTCGTACGTTTAACGTCACTTCCCTTCAGAATATCAATTGCGACGCGCGGATCGTTAAGCAGAGCTTCATTTCCAGGTAAAGAGACTTGCTTCGGCAGGATAAAGGCAAGATTCGGGCGCAATTGCACATACGTCGTGATAGGCGACGGCTCGGACGAGGAGGCGGCGGCGCGCGTCCACAATTTCCCCTTCTGGAGGATAAAGAGCCACTCGGACATGCAGGCGCTCTACAAGGCCCTGGAACTGGACTTGCTCTAACGTGCGCCCCACCCCGAAGTCCCTTTAGACGAAGGCACGGCATGCTCGGGTTTAGTTGCAATTTCATTACGACTTGGTGAATTCGAAGTACAAAAGTTTTCGCTGTAGCTTATAATTTTTTCTTTTTTTTTTTATCTTTGAACCCTCTATTCTGTGAGGGTGGTTTTGTTGTACCGTCATTTCAAGGCTTGTAAAGGTCAGACTTGTTGATTTGGGTAGAGGTCTTTGCACTTTAAGTGGGTTTACTTTCTTTCAAATTTTTCATTTCTTTTTATGCGTGTATAAAATCATGGAACAAAATTTTACTCTTGACGTAAAATTATCTGAAAATTACAATAATCTTTCGATTAGCACACTTGAATACTGTGTACAACAGAACCATCTATTTTATTTGTTAGATGATTAACATAAGCATTCGTATTTAAAAATGGATGCATTTTAAAGTTTCATTTCAATAAATTATTACTAGTTTTTATCACTTCTTAATGGACATTCACCTAGTATTAAATCTCAAAATGATCCAAAGAGGTGTTGCATTTTAACAATATTGACCAACCTCTGTCCTACGTATAATTGTATTCCTACAGTCATTCAAAAAAAAAAAAACAAAACAAAATGTATTGATAATAAGCTAGTATAGATAAGCAGATGGTTGCGTTCGGCAAGCTAATGAGCTCTGCACCTGTACAGGCAAATAAGGCCAAAAAGTAAAATAACAAAAATAAAGTTTTTATTGATCGTCGAAATGATCGATTATGGGCCGGTTTAGGGTCTGAAAAAGTGATAAACTGAAAGTAAGATGGAGATTTATACGTTAAGGAAATTTTCTAAATGAAGAACAAAAAATATTAGCGAGCTTCTACTTATGTACGATTATGAAACCGCGAGAGAAGATTAGAAACAAAGATCAAAAAATATGTAAGGGAAATTTCGTTAAATTAAACGAAATTTCTTCGAATGCGAATATTATGTACTTAAGAAGTCAGCGAAAGTAAAGCATTTAATTAAATTGATAACATTCTTCAGTGCAATCGTGCGCTATATATTATTATCTAGGATTCTCTGTGATTTTATAAGATATTTTTCACTCTACCATTTTGTATCTATTTGGCAATTGAAAGTTAATATTATTAATTTTTAATTTAAAGCGTGAAATTTGAGTTACTATCATTGTAAAGCTCTAATTTTCTTTTACAGAGGGCCTAAAAAATTAAAACAATATTTTATCGTACAAAGTATAACATTCCAATTAAATATTACACACATCATGAAATAATTATAAAATATTTTTTTCTTAAGTACAATTTACAAATTTTTTAATTACCCAGTTTAAATCGTATTGTAATATAATTTTAATCAATGTTACTAAATAACATAGAGTAAATTAGATTGAATTAAAGAGTGTAGGGCTAAATTGACTTTTTTCTGTTTTTATGTGTTTGTTACGTCCCACGAAGTATCATTTTAATTTTGATGAGTTCGTCGTGCAACGTAGCACGTTATAAAAATTAAAATTAAAAGATTATATTTTATTAAGAAAATCAATATTTACTCATTTTTTAGGACTGCGTTTGAAATAAATATTTTACAAAAATAACATCTTCATTTTTTTTATTTCCAGATTCATGGAAAATATAAGTTTATTCATTGTGTTAAAAAACTATTTTTATGTAATTTTTTAAATTTAGTCCTACATTCTTTACAATTTAATTCGATTTAGTTCGATTCTACTTAAATGTACAACTTTTTTACAGATTTATGTCAAAATAATTGTATTAAATGTATAAACTCAGTATATGATTTGAAAACCACAGTATTTTTTCCAAGTTTTTAAGATATGTTTCAACCGTTTCTTATCTTTACTAATAAAACATTTACAAATTTATTAAAATTATATATTACGACAAATGAAACTAGTCAATTGTCTTTGTTTGCAAAACTGTACTTTTTTATAAACAAAGTATCTTTTACTGAATTCAAATTTTTGGTACCCTCCATGTTTCAATTTTTGACTCAAAATAAGATCCTTCATGAAAGCCAGTTACCGTGTACGTTAAACTAGAAAAAATCATGCTAATAAAGCCTGAAGAAATCAGACACACCTGACGAAAATTCGCACGAAAAATTAAAAAAACTGTTGTTTTTTTTAACCTACACGGTAATTGACCCTCAAGGAGGATTCTATTTTGAGTCGAAAATCTTTTACTGACTTATTCTAAAAAAAATTTGATTTTAAATAAAATTTAAATTAAAGTAAATTAAAAAAAATTAAACGTTTCATTTACATTTTCATCTGTTTCGTGAATTATTAAGACATTATTTCTGTAACAAATAAAATTTCTTGTTTGTTACAGAAATTTTTCTGTACTATAAATTATGTACGTACATTAACATAAGTCGCAAAATACGAGTGATCTAAGAAACTATAATTGTTGCTAACAAAATTCAGAATAAAAACGATTTTGTTTAGATCAATAGTCTGTTAATTTATTCGAAAACCTCTGTAATTTATGGTAATGAAAATGCTTTCAATTTTTTCAAGATATTTTATTATGTATTACAATTAGTCTCACTTTTTTTAAGATTAAAAAATTGTATAAAATTAAATTATTTAAAGAATCAACTATTTCGAACATCTCTGCGGGATGTAAGACGAATCTAGTTTATAAGGAGCATTACATTTTTACAGTATCATTTACACAAATTGAAATTTAAAAAATCACTTATTATGCTGCAATCGCGTACGTCGCTGCAGTCATAACACCACAGTTATTATTTTTCTGGGCCATGAGTATATATCCATCATTTCCCCAATAGTTGGACCACGAATTTTTCACCAACCAATATCCTTTACCGTCAATAGTTCCATAACCGACGGCTAATACAGCATGATCAAGTGCTGATTCGGAATTACCTTTAGAAAAGTATCAACATTGGTATGATTAAATTACTTTAAAAATATTAATAAAATAAAAAATTTATAAATACACACCACATGATGGTTCATAATAAATGCCGTTTGAATAAAACGAAAATGTTTTATGCGAGGCATCGATAGCTACAGATACTGGTCCATTTTTGAAAATGGCAAGCTTCATGGCATCTACATCGTTTGGCTTGATATTAACGAATCCTTTTATTTTTGCAACCTGGGTTACGTTATCGATGTGGCAATATCCGTCCTGAGTAAAAAGAAAGTATTTTTAATTTTCTTATTTTCTGTGATTTATACAATTTATCTTAATTTCTAACTTACTTGGCCAAGGTAACCCCCATACTCTTCTTCGGTTGGTAAACCACCGTGTTTGATAATCCATTTATAAGAGCGGAAATCTTCACCTCCATCACAACCATTATTACCATAGCCCCAAGAACAATCAATGAGGGCCTAATTTTCATAAAAAAAAATAAATAATAAATCGTAACATTTTTTACAGATTTTTGGAGGCTTTTAATAAGCAAAAACAAATTTACCTGCTGAGAAAGGCGAACTAATTTCTTGTGTTTCATAAAATAAGCTCCTTCAACAGCTCCAGTTGAACCAAAACTCCAACAAGAACCACATACAGATTGATCTAAAACGGAAAAGTTGGTTTCAAAAAATACATTTATTTTGTATTTATTTTTTACCTTTCACAGGAGTTACAGCTCCATATAATCTCCAATCAAAGTTTTCAGGAAGATCAGCCTTTTCTTTTTCAACATCATGTGGGAATGGTAAACCTCCATTATCTCCATGTTCAGTGTACTGTTTTCCACGTAATACCCTTAGTTCTGCGTCATTGCGATCTGCTAAATGATTAACAGCTAACTGGAATCCTATATTTGCTCGATTTAAGGAATGAATGTATCTGAGATTGTGCTTAAAATGTTCCCTTCGTTGCTTGTGTTCTAAATCATGAGCATAATCTTTATTATAGGTTTTTTTGAAATTATCAAAAGCAACATCTACATGTGCGTGATAATTGTGAACAAATTCTTTCATTGGATTGAAAGAATAAATCCTATGTTCTCCAGGTCCTGGAAAACTTACACAACTAGAATCTAAAAATTAAATATTAAAAATGATTTTATATTAATTATTAAGATAAATTAAAATATCTAATTTTTTACGTTACAAACTTACTTTGTGCTACTTGAAATACATCAGCACTTGGCGTTTCAAAAGAATACCAATCATATTCTAAATAGTAGTGATCAAAATGAGAGCCCAAAAGTGTGTTGAATCCTCGCATTTCATATCTTACTGGCACAGGTTCTTTCATTTGAGGTGTTGTTGGTGATTTCTGCAATTATAAATATTTTAAAATACTTACTTTTAAGTCATTAATTTTTAATATAACACTATTTTACCTTGTATCTAATCCAGAGAGTGTATTTATTTGTTTTTTCTCCAATAGTTTCAACAAGGCGCCATTTCTCACAAGTTAAACCATTAATCATTTCTTCTCCGATGCACTGTAAAGATTTGTTTTATATAAATTTGTAGTTTTATAAACAAATATATAAAGAAATTTACCTCCATTCCAGTAGTATCAGGAATAATTGTTTGAGGTGTAATTTTCGTGTCACTAGTACCATTTACTTGTAGACAAAGATCAACATTCATCTGTTCTTCAGTTGTTACTGGAGCAATTTTAATACTACTTCCATAATGTCCTTGATTTGCGAGCTGGTAAGTTTTGACCATACCTGGTAAGGTAAGGGGATTTAAATTAAGAATTATAGAACAAATAACAAAATTTTACATTATGTTACCTCCGTAGTAGTCAATTCTGCTGGATCCACTGTCCGCATCAAACCAAGCATAGAATGGTTCTCGAATCTCAGCATAGGGAATATATAAGGTTCCTTTGGCAGTATATGCTTTGCTGAATACTGGAGATTTAACTGGACTTGTGGAAGAAAATCCTAGAAAATTAAAAATCTTTATGTAAAACTTATTCTCAACAAAACACAATTCAATTAATTTTTAGTTTACAATGCAAGGCTTTTGAAAATAAATAATTCCAATTTTTATGTTGTTTCAGCATTATATGTACTTAATTCTGTTTCATTAACCATATAATCAAAGTACTTTAAACAATCTAAGCAAATGCTAAGGAACTTACCACATAGCATCAAAATAGAGATGAAGGCAAGAAACAACATTTTGGTTTTGCTGCTGAAACAAAAAATTAGATACACGAAGTATAACAGATAAATTTGATAACTTTATTGACCTCACAATTTATCACTTATCATGTATTAGTGAAAAAAACAGTCATTGTTGCCACAAATTGTAAGTTAAATATAGATATATGTAAACATAAATTTAATTAATTAAAATTACTATTTTTATAAAAAATCTTCGTTATTTATTATTATCAAGCAACTTTAAATAAATGCAACTTTTGTAAATATGCAAGAAGTAAAATAATTTAATTTTTCTTTGAAATAGCTTTTGTTTTAAATGTTCTTTGTTCTAAAAATTCTTGAGAAGATATGTCTCAAACAATGGCATCTTGCCCGTCTTCCGATAAACCGTTTTTTTTTTTCACAATTGAATACAACAATGCCTAGTTCGATTGAAAAAAATGCTAAATTTGAATTATTCAAGAAATAACAGTTCTTTTAAAAGCAATCGATATGTAATACTTATAAAATGTTTTTGAAATACAAAAAATATACTTGTTGCTTACCTTTCGACTCTTCTGACTCAACGAAGAAGCCTACGTTCTACTGCTGCGAATATCCGCCGTTTGTTGCGTCTCTAAGCAGATCGGCTGACGCCTGATACTGCAGAGTATAGTCAGAAAGAATAAAATATAGCCACAATGATAATACACTATAGCGCTGCAAAAATATCCGAGACTTCTACACGCACGATCTACACATGATTGAATGTACCCACATTTGTTGCATTTGGTCAGCCTTAAATCATGTAAATTTAAGAAAGCAAACTGCGTTGATAATCTAGAACCATAAAAAGTATACCGCTGATACGGCGCCTTTTCTAACTATTTAGTTATCATTAGGTTTTAAATTTTAATTTACCTTATTTATTTTTACATTATATTAATTTTTGGTTTTTTAATAACAATTTTTATAATATTCAACGTCATTATTCGCA
>JAWWEM010000010.1:7573363-7596427 GCA_035582935.1 Ormyrus thymus
AAACGATGCTTCTGCGAAGTTGATTAAAAACCAGTGATTAATTTTTTCCCCCAAAAATTTACATTTTTTTACTTGCTACTGTATCCTTCCCTTAAGTGAAATGATAGATGCGCGTTTAACGTGTGCAGTGCAAACAATAAATAGTCATTCCAGATCTTTTTGCGGCTCTTTAAAAAGTCGGAAAAAGGCCTGTATCGTCGCTCGGCTAAAGTTAAATTTTATTTTTCTTGCTAATTAATTCGATCAGCGATCAACGCTCATATATCGTAAGCTTCCCTATTGAAAAAGTTCGATAAACCCTTAGAAAGACCTGGTAAAATTGGTGCAAATACACACGTATAACCCGATACCGGTATCGGGTTATATGTGTGTATTTGCACCATTTTACCAGGTCTTTCCGACAGGCTTACGTATTAATTTTGAAAACTGTGCTTTTTATTAGGAAGACGGCAATTAAAATATAGTGGAAGCTCTTGCGAAAAGTCCCCTTTTTACGTTTTAAGTATTATATAGTTATCTTTCGCTGTCAATCTAACGAGATTCTAAATATTCAAAACTTATGCTTTCTAACCCTCCGATAATATTTATTTCTATGTTTCAACTTATTGTCTGACACGTTCGTGGGTTACCTACACACAACAAGTACCTGTTCTTTTTTTTGAATAAACACTCAGTACACATTCGTTCGTTCATTTCCTTTTTTCCTAACCATTTTAATAAATATTCTAGCAATGGAAGACATTGATTTCAATCTGCTTTAATAGTCTAATAATGGAAGACAAGAATGTCGGCGCCGTTAACGCGTAGCAACAGTTTTGACGCGCTCTCAATCAGATTTTCCGCTTTTCCTTTAGCGAATAATATACTCAATTTCCCATAATAGTCTCCCCCAGTCATTAGCGAAAAATCTTTCAGAAAAAAAAGACTGCACTCAAAAGAACAGTCCAATAATAAGCGAATCGTCAAAGACTCGAAGAATTAAAAATTTATCTCTCGCTCAGTGGGATCGATTGAGAGCGCTATCGTAAGATACGGCGTCGTTCGTTGAAGTTTCTTCCGAGCGTCGCGGCACGCTGCACGTTTCATTGCCCGTGCACTAACTTTTTTTTCTTCTCGTGCCGTGGCAAAGAAACGCTCAATTATGAACGGATCGAAGCTGCGCGACCTACCTTTACAAAGTGTATATATATATATATATTTATATATTTATATATCTAGATTCTAAAACAAAAGGGAGAACTAAACCGATGTGTTCCTCCCTTCGATTGCACAGGAGACGCAGCGTTCACTTGACCAGGAGGGCGTCGCATCTACAGGAAGAAGAGCAGTCGCCCGCTTTAAAATGTGACTTTTGTATTCAATTGACATGTACTTTTGTATTTTGCTCGTTTCCGCCGATGTAGGCTTTGGTTAAGAATGAGAAACAATTGCTAGGGACGCGCTATCGACGAGGAATGTAAGTTACTCGAACGCGTTTAAAAAGTTATCTGCGTAAAGTATATTTTGTGATATCAGTATAATTAGTAAAAAGTTCCTAATTATTGATACACGTTAATTGTCAACGTGTAAGTGGCCACCTACAGCAAAACTGTCAACAAGACTTACACCTAGATTATATTAGCACAAAATGAGTGCTTGTCAATAGACATGGAAGACGTCGGATAATTTGCTCTTTTTTATCACATGACCTTTGCATCTCTTATCAATAGAACATTTTTAACATTAATATTTAAAACTTTACATCAAATTTCGATCTTTTAAGACCAATTAAGCCATTAATTTTATAATTTTATCAAACCTCGTCAGAATCAATTATTAATTTTTCAAATATGTTTCAGTCGCTTGCAATGGAATCAATCATTTGCTTTTATAAAAAATTATGCGAAAGCGAAGTCTGGCGATTTTACTTTTGTAAGTCAAGCTGCATATTAGTTGATTACAATTAAACGATTAATAATAAAATTAACGAATCAACGTTACCTATCATCAGAAATTGCCATTCTGCCAACGATCCAGCTCAAGATAACAAATCAGCTAAAATTTCACTTCTCCCCGATATTTCCCCAGGCGAACTAATTAATTGACTTGTCGAGTTTCCCCGCAAAGCTCCAATCTCACGTCGGCCGAGAAAAAAGCGTCTGAAATAAATTTCGACGAAAGCCTAGTGCGCGCGCGCGCGCGCGACGGCAAGTCGTAAGCAAGTGAACGCGCGCCTCCCCGGAGAAGACAGAGCAGCTCGGCGACGCGGCCGCGCCGATCGGTCGCCCTCGAATAATCATACAAAACGAAAAGCAGACGGGCAACGGACTCGGCGAGCCTAAAACGGCAAGCCGATCTCGAAGGCCTTTATGAGCGCCTTGCCGGAGTCGTAGACGCCGATTATCCCGAAGAGCACCCCGAGGAAGATGACGAAGCAGTCGTAGGCCACCTGTCCCGACTCCATCGAGTTCCTCTTGAGCTTGAGGTGGAAGTAGCAGGGCCAGATGAAGGAGAGCATCGTGCCGGTGAAGGAGCCGATGAAGCCCATCAGGATGCTGAAGTGCGGTATGAAGACGGCCATGAGGATCGTGAAGAGGATGACGCCGATCCGCCAGGCCAGGCCCCAGACCTTCAGCTCGCGATCGAGCGTCCAGATCGTGGGGAAGGGGCTCTTGGGTCGGCCGCGGAACAGGGCCCGCTCGAGCAGCTCGCAGGCCGCGTAGTACGGCAGCGGGTACGACAGCACGGCCTTCACCACCAGGCAAAAGTTCACCAGGCCCTTGAAGCCCGTCGAGTGCAGGTTGTTCGTTATCACCTGCGCGGAAGAGTTCCCATTCAAGCTATTACACTTATCCGCGGGATCTCGGGGGGGGCGAGGGCCTACCTGTTGCGTGTCGTTCTGGAAGGTCAGGAAGCAAACCCACCCGAATATCGACTTGAAGGCCGCAGCGGCGATGTGGCTCCAGTTCAGCATCCAGTCGAACTTGCTGCGGTCTATCAGGTTGCCCTCGAGCGTGGGCAGGAAGATCTGCGACGTGTAACTGAAGACGATGACGCCAAGGGAGATCGGAAATGTTTCCATGTCGATGCTCCACTTGACCTTCGACCAGCCCCAGTCGCCGATCTCCAGGATGCAGTAGCCGATGATTACTGCATTGATGAACAGGTGGGCCATCGTGCACCAGAAGCTCAGCACCGAGACGTGGTGCAGCGACTTCAGAAAGCCGAGCGGTATCAGGAATATGCCGATCAGCTGAAAGCAGCGCAACGACACGATCAAGCGGCTGGGATAATTTATCGGGGGACAGACGGGGGGCCGCGCCGAGAACCGACCATCATCCAGCTGCGCGCGTCAATGGCGCCCTCGGGGAAGCTGCCGATCATGAGGTCGCCGCAGACGACCACGTAGAGTATGCAGGTCATGAGGAGCTCGATGATCTGGGCGATGTTGACGACGCGCGCCCCGACCCTGGGCCCGAAGCACTCCTTGGCGATCGAGACGTAGGAGTCGCGGACGCGCACCCTCTGGCCCGTCGCCGTGTCCACCTCGTAGAGGCACTCCACCAGGATCTTGCCCGTGTAGCAGCAGATGTGCGCGACGCCGATCATCGCGGCGATCGCCCAGTAGCCGCCGCGCAGCACCGCGAACGGCAGCGACACGATGAACATGCCCTGCGCTCAAACGTCGGGGCTTTCGTTAGCTGTCGCGGGCGGGGGCAGGGATCTCGTTGGACGGCTAGTTTCGAGAGCTCGCTGCCGGGAGTGAAGGGGAGGAGCGGACGTCGCGTTGGATCGGAATGAATTGCGTGGGTTTTTAGATGGGAGGGTTGCGAATTTATAGCGATCCGCGTACGCGCTTTTTTTCATTTTCTACGAAGTGTAAATCTTTATAAGGCAGTTCTACGTATTTATTGGAAAAGAGTAGAAAAAAAATTTTTCTAACGACTGGTAATTAGATCTAGTTTAAATAAATATTTGCTTAATTAATAAATCTGAATTTATAAGAGGTGCACACTCAATTTAGCAGCGTCCTTAAAAAGGTTAATAAATAGCTTCTAAATTTCTATAGCATTGAAGTAGCTTGAAACATCAATTGGAAAAATAGACCTGTCAATGAACTCAATAGAAATTAATTTACAGATTTCTTTTGTATAATAGATGCTTGCATTTGCGAAGGTACGTATAAAGCAATTAAAAAATTTTTAGTAGATTATTCATCGACAGAACCATTTTTGCAAATTCTGATAATCGAATGAATTAATAATCATATTGTATATAAAAAGTGTTTGTAATAACAATAACAATATAAAAAGCACGAATTTTATTACAGCAAGCGTTATTACATAAACTTTTAGATCAACATCGTATGAATAAAGTTTGCAATTATTGCCTTTACATTGACAATTGGTGTTTTAATACACACATTAAATATTAAAATTCTGAATGAAAGTGTACCAAATGCTTGCAAGGCTGGTATGAATAAATTTTTAATACCTGCGTTGCCGAAATCTTTTGAAACGCAAAATATGTAATTTCGATTTAACCGGTCGTGCGCGATTTTTTACACTTTCAAAAAGTTCCTACAAACATCGCACGATTTTCGCGGATGTGCTTGCGGCGTATTAAAGAATGTAAGAATGTTATTTTTAGATTACGAAAGCATTGCACATACGCGTCAAATACTACTAGTTTACAAATCATCAATTTCGATCTGATATTTTTATCAAAAATTTTGTTTAATAAACCAGTAGAAGAAAAAAAAAAACTAAAAAAGTTAAAAACTTGAAAATGAGATATGAAAAATGTGTAAAATAATTTGCGAACTTGACTGCTTTTCTACAGCATTAGACTAATAATCTGTTTCTTTAATCCTTTTTTCAGCTTTACCAAAATAAATAAACGCATGCACACATAAGTATATACAAGTAAAACCTGTTCGTGTTAGCCATACATGCTCACAAACTGATTAAAAATTGTTTTAAATTATTAAACTCTTTTACTTATCTGTCTCTGTCAATACCTATATAAATTATTATTATAATGTACATTAAACTTGTACTTTATTAAAAAAATTTTTATAACTGTTTTTTTTGTTGCGATTTTAACAAAAAAATTCAATTCCAAATTGCAATTTCTATACATTATTTTTGCTTAAGACAAATTTTAAATGATGGATTTCATACTTTAAAGGTACTTTTATATAAAAGCTTAAATCATTGGCACAAATACTTTTTACAAAAAATTGTAATTGCACAAAAATGGTGAAATTAATCAGATTATACTCCGTTAAATGTCTTTCATAATTTCTTTTAAAATTCTTTAAAGCAGATCTAATGCCTCTTCGCGTATTTTTGTTGAGTATTCTATTTAGCTGCCCGCAAAGATTTTTCAACCTCTTAAATCACAGAGTTTCTTCAATCATCTATTCTTAATCAGACGAAGTAAAAGTTGGAAGTCCAAAGTAAGGTTTCTCATGAATTACATACCTGAATTGCATTAGTAACGTTCCATGCAGCCTGCCATTCGTTAATTTTGATTCCTGTCCCGAATTCACCACCACCCTCGTCGTCTTCGCTAAAGCCACTATTCACACTCCCAGTTCGTACTTTGTCCCTAAAATAAGCAGATGACGATCGTAACAAGAAAGCATAAAAATCTCTGTAAAGATACACCACAATTTTTCCACAATCAATCGATACACCGTAGTCCAGTGCTATACGGCAAAAACTTTGAGCTTGCGAAACTCACCCGCTCCTCTGGTAGCTGAAAGAGTCCTCGGCCATCGTGACGTGCTTCTGCTCCCCGTAGGAGCTGCCCTGGTCGTTGTTGAGGGTCGTCATCTCGGCGCCGTCGACGCCCTCGGCGTACTCGCCCTCGCCGGCTTGCCCGTAGCCGCGGCCCTGGCCCGGCCCGGGGCCGCGGATCAGCTCCATGCAGGGGCTGTTCTCCGGCCACTTCGCCTTTATCGTCTCCCAGACGACGTTCACCGTCGCGCCGAACGACGGCACGAAAAACCCACGGAAGTTCGCCATCGCTTACTGACAGACCTGCCGATTTGCAATTGTTAGGCTCGAGGCTGAGTTTTTTCGTTCTTTTTTTTTTTACGTCTTAAAATAGCCGCCAAGGTGGCGATTGTGACGGTCGGGATTTTCTTTTTATAGGCTTTCTTTTGTTCCTGGAAATAGATCGATTTTTTACGAACTAGCTGGATGCGCACGTGGTTGCAACGAGAAGTTTCAGAGATAAAGATAAGGCATTGTACATTGTAACAATAATTGAAATTTCGTAGTAAGAGATACGAAAGTAGAGTATTATACAGTTAGCGCGCCGTATGTCTTATTTGAAATTTCTTTTCTTTGAAGAAATTCCAAACGACGATTACAACAGGGTCCTTATTAAAAATCAAAAATAGTCAATTAACGTTGAGAAATGGCTTAAACAAAGGCCTCGCAGATAAGCAGCCTGGAAAGTTTTAAGTAATCCCCACTCAAGAGGCTGTAAAAGTGAAGGCAGGGATCTTATAAGGGCAGGCAGCGTGCTACGAATTTAATAGCTTTTTTTACGTTCTGAGCACTTCTTCTCGCGCAACACTCGGGAAACTTGTCGTCGGAGGCTGCGATCGCGCAGAGAGGCGCCGTCGGGAGACCGCTCAAAGGAAACCGTCGTTCGCCGCACGTCGACTGTCATAATCGTCATTCAATACTCCGCGAAACCGTGCCACTCGCACGTCCTCAAATCCTGAGCGCGATGATCGATTAAAAAATTTTCATAAGCCGCCATGCTTCTTTCGAATCCGATCACTTACGTGCTCCCCCCGTTGAACTTTGAGCTAAACCCCCGGAGAGCTTGCGCCGCTCTCGCCGCGTCGAGGATACTCGCCGTACCGAAAGCGCGCAGGGGAGAAAAGAGGCGAGAGAGAGGAAAGCTGGCTGGACACTCACGGGATTTCGTGCTTCGCAATAAATCGATCACGTCGAAGCTCGTCGACGCTGCTCTCGGCTTGGGGGAGATCCGTCAGAGGCACTCGCACGAGCTTCCCTCATGAAAAGCGCGTGTGCGTCCCGAGAAAGCACCGTGGCCACTGCTCGGAGGAGGCTGCCCGCGCGCAATGTCCAGCGACGATCTTCACTTCACTCGCTTGCCGCTCATCCCTTGGAGGATCTCGCCCGCAGAGGGATGCGACGACGGTGCCGAGGGTCTGGAGCTACCTTAGAGGAGGAGGACTCGGAGCGGAGCTTTCACTTTAATCGCGGCATCCGCTGGAAAACGGAGGGTGGTGGTCGGCAGGCTGACGCCGCGATCGCAAATGGAGCCAAGAGCTACCCCCGCGCACGCAGCATCTCTTCCCAAGAGAGAGAAAGAGAGAGAGAGAGAGAGAGGGCGAACGCGATCGATGCAAGCCGAGGCCGCTGCTGCCGCTGCTGCTCTTCTTGTGGCTCTTCTCGAGCACGCGCACCAGCACCGTCCCGTCCTTCACCCTCCGAGAGCTTCGGACGCCGCGTGTACGATCGCGATAGCTTTCCCTTCGCCTTTTACCCGAGATCGATTTCGTTCGACGAGGGAAGCTGCTCTTGTCAGGGGTGAAGGAATGCTTTATTAGAATCTCGGGGGGGGGGAGCACTTTTCGAGGATTAATTTGAGCGGAAATGAATGTCGTCGTCGTCGCTGCTTGAAATTATAAAGTGCTTTTTCAAATTTATAAAGATGGGCTTCTTTAAGAGATTTTAGAGCGGCAACAGTTTTACGTCTGGTATTAAATTTATTTTTCAATATAAAAATGTGTTTAAATAATAGACTGTTTTAAATTTTTATGTTTTTTTTTTTTAAAGATTATTATTATAAACGAATTATTTAGGGAAAAAGCTGGGCCAATAATACTCATGAACAAAATAGTTTAATAAATAAAAAAACTTCTTTATTTACCTCCTAACTTATATTACAATTCACAATAATAATTGATGAATATTAAGAATAGTTTTTTCAATTCTTAACATAATCCCGCAGTAGGCTTTCATCCAATCATTCTGCTTAATTAACTTCTATTTTGATCCCGAACGAAAAAATTGTCTAATTTTGTTTATTCGAAATTAATCAGAGATACATTGTAACGAATAACATTCTAGTAGAATCATTAGGGCCTGTCGCCAAGCGACGTAAATGAAATAAATTAACATGCTAACAATGTGACAATAATAGCATTAACGAATCATTTCAACAACATAAATTTTTTCACCGCACCGTTAAACGCTTATATTCACTATTTTACATATAGCACAATGAACAAATTTTAAATACAAAGAATATCTTGCTTAGATTTGGCATGTTTTCCCTTTTTCTATTTATATAATATCTCCTCTTTTGTATTTATGTATACGCCATTATCGATAAATAAAAAAACAATAATTCCAGAAAATTATTAAATTAATTTTTTATATAATGGTCAGTCTTCTGTTCTTTCTCATTAACCGCGTGAATAACACTTTAGGTGCTACACGGTATGAAAGAATGCTAACATAAATGCCAATGTAAAGGAGTGTTTAAATCTGAAGTAGTTTGTACATATAGGTGAAACATTCAAAGAAAGTTATCAATAATAAAATGCTTAAACACTTGTAGTAGAAGGGAATAGAATTTGTAAAGTAAAATTTTAAATATTGAACAGAAAATCTCCATTAACTGAAACTCTACATATATCATTGGTCTTTTTTTTATACATAATGCATTGTCTCAGTCTAAAATTTGAAAAACGACTTGAGATGCAGCACAGAAGCTTTTTCTCTCTCTTGAATGAGAAAAAGATTGAAAACGTGCTTGATTTGACAGGGACGTTTACTATTTCGTTCACTCATATTTCTTTGTTTGTACAAGCGTACTATAATATATATATGTTTATGTATATATATATATATATATATATTAAACGTACATTGAATAAAATTCTCTTGAATTTAAGGAATTGAAAAAAGAAAAACCTTAAGAGCAATATTGTACAAGTTTATAGAAAGCTCAACGCGACTTAAAAAAGCTCTATCCAATGCGGCGTTCAAGAGCTGTCTTACCGACGCACGTACTTTGCAATTCATTTAGATGCTCATTGTTATTTTAATGAATTTTTTCTGACTTTGTAATGTATTCAAAATGAAATATAAAGTAGCATTTACAAGAAAGGTCACATTCTCGCAATAGCTTAGCAAGTAAGAAAAATTTGATGTTAAAAAAAAAAAAAAAACATGATAGTTTAAGATTTATTTTTTCGTTAAGAAAAAAATCTAATATAAACTATTTGTTTTTTTTTAACCATTTTGATATGTATTAATAAGTTCATTAAAAATTCATTATTATAGTATTGTACGAATTGAATAAATTGCAAAAAACAAATGTCGGTGTAAACAGGAAGATAAGAGAAATTCTTTAACCGTTGTTTTCTCTTGCATTTGTTATAGCATCGTTATTCACCGCAGTATTATTTTCAACCGATAAGCTTTGATCCTGCATCAACGTAGGTTCGGTGCTTTTAACAGTGTTTACTTGTTTCGGTTTAGCCTCTACGCGGTTGAATTTTGGATTCGGATCCACAAGATTTGGACTTGTAGCGGAATGTGCAGGAATATTAGAATGTGATGCCAAACTAGAATGTGCAGGCACTGGCCGTTGACAGGAGTGGAGTATCACCTCCGGTCCTCCACCGTACGTATTTACAAAGAACTGCCAAAGCTCTTCTGGTATTGGACCGTAATCAGAACCTACTCGAGAAAAAATTTATTTGAAATGGAGTTTATTGCAAATGTGAATAATAACATAAGTTTCTCAATTTCACGATACTAACCGCTTTTCAAAGCAACCTGGCCTCCTTTATTTACAGAAATAGAAGTATTATCTATTGGGCCAGGAGGTTGAGCCTCTTTATTCTTCACAAAAGTTTGCCACTGTCTAAACCAAGACAGTGACAGAGCGTAAAGCGCTGTTGGATTATCGGGACGATTTAATTCATTGAAAACTTCTAATTCATAAAGGCGTCGTTTTTCCATCGTTTCATGTTTCTCTTCACAAATCGAACATTCATATAAATGCGTACAAGCTGGTCCACCACCGAATCTAAAAAAATAAATTAATTAATTAATTATACACTCTAAAATAATGTTTTTTTTTAATTTAAGGTTATAAAGGAGAATGTAAACTTACGTTTTGAGCAAATATTCCCAAAGTGTTTGAGGAATAGGCGTAGAAAGTTTTTCCACAAACATAGATCTTACAGGATTCACTCCCCCGTGAGGACATAAGAAATCAGTATTATCAATCGGTCCTGGCTCCGCAAAAGTATTAAATCTGTTAATCCACTGCCTTGAAACAAAAAATTTCAAATCTAACGATTCCTTTCTAGAAAGCTCCAGCAATTCAAAAGCCTTCTCGCGCACTTGCAACATTTCTTCTGATTCTTTTCTGTAGAATAGAACATAAGCTCCGCAATTTTTTACTGTTTCGAACGATACGGGGGTTACATTTTGGTCATCAAATTCAAACCATTGATTGGTGATTGAGTTAAGAGCATAACACACATAATGTCCTCCACCTGCTGTTCCATCATGACAAATTACTGATATTAGATTATAAGTGGTAACTTTCGAAACGCAATGATTGTGCACATAGGGTCGCATATCGAGGTTTTTAAGAGGGAAGGATACGTAGCTAGCTATTTTAGAACTAAACATGAGCTCATGTCTAAATCTTTTTAGATGAATACACAACACTTCTGGCAATTCAAGAACCTTGGAATATTTAATACCATTGCGCAGTTTGTTGCACTTTTCGCAACTGTACATATTGTCGCCTTTGAGCTCGTCTGCACTAAAGAAGGCAGCCAAACAGTCATGAAGACTGATTTCCGGTCCCCAAAAGAACGAGCGTATCCACTGAGAAATTGAGAAAAACCAAGAAAACCATCCAGATTGATTTGTCACGTAAACCACATCTGAACAAGGACCGGTCTTTTGAGGCGTTAGAGAACCTTGGTGCAACATATCAATATGATCTTTGCTTGGAATAGGTAATGATAAATCTTGAAAGGTCTCTACTCTTGTAGATACACGATCGCATGTTAAACATTGTACACTGCTAAGCAGCTTACCGTCAAATATGTCACTAATGATACTTCGGGTCTTCATTTGCTTTTTCGAGCGATGTTTAACGGGCGAACTTTGGGAAGATCTTTGTTGCTGGGCATAGGAAACATCTACTGAACTTTTTTTGATACTCCGATTCGTAAATTTATTTCTCAACTTGTCGAATTGATTAACTCTGGAATACCTTCGCTTCATGCCTCTTTCACCTTCATCGCTCAATGAACTTTGTTCGCTTACTCCAGAGTCGCACGTCTCATATTCCGCATCCGATTGACTTGAACCAGTACCGTCAACTTCTGTTTCTTCTTCATCGGATGAAGCTTCCCCGAGATTTTTTAGTCTTAATAGACTTTCTTTATCATCTTCTATCTGTTCTTTTAATTCTTCATGAAGTTGATCCATAAAACATCTTAGGAACTCTTGTGTATCATGTTGATGATAACCTAAAATTTAATTATAAATAATTTAATTTTAAATTAGATTTTAAATATTTTTTAATTGTAAGACAAATGATTTCATTAAATACCTCTAAACATTGGATGAACTGTTCTTATTCCAGTTTGAATTGCGTGTGGAACGACATATGGTCTTGTTCTTTTACTCCACATTTCACGAATAAGTTGTAAATAACTAGTACTTAAACCAGGTTTACGATCTTTTGCAATATACCAAACAGTGTGCTCACAATCTAAGAAGAACTGCCTCAAAGGTGGTACATTAGATAAAGCTTGTAAAGCTGAATTCATATAACAAGTATTGCCAATATTTTGCAAGCCTACTAATCCTCTTGGTTTTCCTGAAAATTCTCTGCTTTCATCTGAATCTGTACTATCCGGTGAATCTTCTGTTTTATCAGTAAAATGATCTCCCCGTTCTGCATTTATACTATTGACCAGATAATTTATATATGTACTGTCATCTGTAAATCTGCAATTTTCAGAATTACTTATACATTAAATTAGTATTTTAGTAACAAAAGTATAAAACAAATTAATTAAACATTTAAAAAAAACAACATTAATAAATAAGTCAATTATTCAAAAGTTTAAGTTTATTAAATTAATAAATAACTTTTTTAAAAGTTATTAAATTAAGTTATACTCACTTTTTAACAATTCTATCTATGCTAATTGAAGCATCCCCAGAAAACTTGTTGTTAGAAACTTTGAGATCAATCTGATTTGGTGAAAGTGCTTGCGAGTGAGTGTACACTGTGCGAATCTCTCTCCGACAGGAGTGACACCAGATTCTATTTGATGTTAGATTCATGTGAGCAGCATGCACTAGGAACTTTCTATTATGGATGGTGCTATGATCATTTTCTTGTTCAGCACAACCGACATATCGACAGTCTGGATACAAACATAGCCATAAATTGGGACCTTCAGCATCACAGTCATCACATTTTTCAAATATTTCCTTCTGGCTTATTACGTCCTCCACAATCGATAAATCATTATCGATATGGGGACAGTTTGTTGGAACAAGGGGCATTCTTTTTTATTTGCTGAAAAATTTTAGAGTAAAATTATATATTTTTTCAAATTTTCATATTATAAATAATTAATTTATGTATATTTAGTCAAATATATTATATTTGATTGAAATACAACATTCGTAACATGCATTGAAAAAAGTAAAATAAAATTGGTAACCTTGGTTAAGCTTAAAGATTTGCAAAAAAGTAGAGAAAAAACTTCTGCAACGTATATTATGTAATTTTTTTTTAACAGTATAAGTTTTTTGGGTATGTACAAAAATAATTTACTTTTAATGAAATAAATTTTATGTAACTTTAAAGTATTTAAAATATTATTTTTATTACATTAATAAATTGTTAAAATTGAAAACTATTGCAATAGATCTAGAAAGTCTGCTTATGAATTAATTAACGTTTAAAACAAGTTCAAAAGACAATAATTTTCAAACATTTGAATTTCCATTATTAAAAAAAATTTAAAAGTGAATTTTATGAATAAGTGAAGTTTTCAAAATTTTTTAAATTTGAGTGAAACAAATATTGATAATGATTAAAACTGAGACTAAATTTGTTGAGTTGTACAGTAGTATAAGCTATCAATTATTCATTTTCATAACAAATGATGTGAACAAGCCATCGTAATTGGTTTTTAAATGACAGTTACTTAATTTAAAGAATATTTTTGAATCATCAGAATGTCATAGTGTATGAGTAAAACAAAGTAGCTTTGTGACCCAGCACTTTTAGTATTGATAAGTGTACGTAAGTAAACACCAAAGACGTTGTCCTAAATAGACGTAACGAAAGTGCCAGCGTAGCGATATAAGCGAAGCGAGAAGAGAATTTCTCCATGATGTCTCATTTACCTCTTTCCACGTTTATCGTTTATCACCAGCTTTGCAAAATTTTCTATTGTTTGCGATTGCGCTTACGTGTGCTCCGCGCTTGACACGACGACGATTTTACGCTTTCTCTATGTCTTTCGTTCGTGCATCGCTCGTCACGTTTGAGTTTCGAAGAGATCTTTCGTATTTTCATTAGGGTTTTGTGATCGTTGTTGACGTTGTATTCTCGAAGCACTGCTGCTCTTTTTCTTTCCTTAAGATGATCCTAACCTGCGAGTGTCATTAATACTTTCTTTACAAGTTACGCACTGCATTAGAAGGAACGCACGATTACAATTGCACATGTCGACTGAGACTCCGACTGAGCAGTGGCAGCAAAATCCGCTGATCACCAAACCGATTGTGTCATATATATGTACACGTACATACATGTATAGTCGAAAGATATCATTTTGACTTTTTTGTTTCCGATGTAGGTATCTGCTGCGCGCGCATGTTTACGAAAGTAGCCGATAAAATACGAGCTCGTCCGAAGATTCTCGTACAAAATAAGCGGCACTTTATGAATTGATGATTCGTTTATATACGAAATTATACATTTTGGACTTTATTTTTAATTAATGTTCATAGTCCTTTTGATACTTTATATAATATTTTAATATAAGAAGATGAATAAGTTTGTAAAATTTTATTTTTTAAAATCAAATTTACCTTAATGCGATAAAATACATTATAACTTCGCATAAAATGTAGTAAACCAAAAAATTTTGGGAAAAATATAGTTTTAGACTTTTTTTCAATAATACAATTTCAAGAAGGAAATAATTTTTCGGGGGTGTGTCAATAGAGGACGCCACACGATGTTATTGACCCGAAAGCGTTTTTTGGTTGGGGCTGCGATTGGGGACTTGGGGTTCATGCGGCGTTGTTGAAAACGTGTAAGTCAAAATCTGCCGTGCTCTCTTGCGTCAACTTGCGGAGATCAGACAAGATTGCACATGGATTATTGACAATTTTTTATAAAGTCCAGGTGATTTTATATAGGTTTCGATAAGTGCTACTAAGCCGCCAACAAAGTGTAGTAAGTTGAAAATAATTTTTATTTAACCGGCGTACGCATTACAATTGTTTTTCTCATTTAACTGAACTTAACCTAAAAACTTAACCAAATTGTAATTGTGCATATGCTTAAACTTTTAGATATACTGATGTTTTTCTAATTATTTTTTATTTTATATTTTACCAATTTAGTATTATTTTTATTAAACAAGAATTTTATTTCAGAATATTTTTCGAAACCTAAAAACTAAATTTTTATGTTCTTTTCATTACAAACACTTATTGAAGTTATTGATTGAAAGAATTTGTATTTTTGTTTATTAATTCAATGGACACAAGTCCTTTTAGTAATATACAACACAAATCTGGTTTTTGAATTAATTAGAACAACCTTAATAATAATAGCAATTGTCTTATATTTTTTTTAAATATTAGAGTTAGTTCAAAGCTACATTTTTTTTAAATCTTCAATATTATTTTGTTCATTTTTAGGCAAAAATGGTGCTTTCGTGTCGATTTTATAAAGAGAAGTATCCAGAGGTGGAGGATGTTGTTATGGTCAATGTGCGCAGTATAGCTGAAATGGGTGCTTACGTGCACCTACTAGAATATAATAATATAGAGGGTATGATTTTACTCTCTGAATTGTCAAGGAGGCGTATTCGTTCTATAAATAAATTAATTAGGGTAGGAAAAACAGAACCAGTTGTTGTCATTCGAGTTGACAAAGAAAAAGGTATGATCATTGATTATAAGTGAAAGTGAACATTATCTCAATTGTTTAATCATCAATTTTAAATGTTTTACGTATTATTAAGTTAGTATCTTTTAAAGCAGTAATGAAAGTTTCATGTTTATTTATTAGGTTACATCGATTTAAGTAAGAGAAGAGTATCAGCTGAAGATGTGGAAAAATGTACAGAAAGATATGCTAAAGCGAAAGCAGTTAATTCTATTTTAAGACATGTTGCAGAATTATTACATTATGAAAGTGATGAACAGTTAGAAGAACTGTATCAAAAAACAGCTTGGTACTTTGAAGAAAAATATAAGAAACAAAAGGCTTCTGCCTATGACTTCTTTAAACAATCAGTATTGTAAGTTTTGCTGTACATAAAATGTACATTTTATAAGTTTTTTTTTTATTAATCTATTATTAATTAGAAAATTATTTTTGTTTTTAGGGATCCTTCAATTTTAGCTGAATGTGATCTTGATGAACGCACAAAAGAAGTTTTGTTAAACAATATCAAGAGAAAATTAACGTCTCAAGCTGTTAAAATAAGAGCAGACGTTGAAGTTGCTTGTTATGGATATGAAGGCATTGATGCCGTGAAGGCTGCACTGAAAACTGGTTTAGCTTTATCAACAGAAGAACTTCCTATTAAAATTAATTTGATTGCCCCTCCTCTCTATGTCATGACAACGTCAACTCCTGAAAAGGCAGATGGCTTAAAAGCACTAAATGATGCAATTGAAGTAATTAAAGAAAAAATAACTTCAATGGGAGGTGTATTCAATGTGCAAATGGCGGTAAGTTAATAATTATTTAAATTGATCAAGTATATATTATTCAAAAATTTATTTAAAACAAAAATAATTATATTACTTGAACTTTTATAGCCCAAAGTCGTTACTGCAACGGACGATGCTGAATTGGCGAAACAAATGGAAAGAGCGGAACACGAAAATGCCGAAGTTGCTGGGGATGACGATGAAGAAGAAAATGAAGGTATGGGCAACTTCAGCGGTGGAGAAGGAAATGATGATGAAATTGATGAGAAAGGAAATGAATCTGTGGAGGAAGATTAAATTTAATAACAACAAATCAAGTGCATTCTTAAAAAGCAAATTCAAATCAGTCATAACATCTGGCTGCTTTTCTAACTATAAATTTTACATTTTATAATGTATTATAGAATTTTACAAATAAATGAAAAGAAACTATTTATGTTTTCTTTATACAAAAATTTATTTGATAAAAAACGAATATTTAATATTTTCATTGAAATAAAATTATTAAAATTTTACATTTTTCATAATTATTTCTTCTTATAGGTACCTCACGAAATTTATTAATGTAAATTATCAATTATTAGTTAATTATTAATAAAGATTATTCAATAATTTTTGGCTTACAAAATTTTAAAGTAATGTTTTAAATTTTTGTTATAAATGTTTTGTATAGAAAAAAAATTGTAAAAATAGAACAAAATCAAGAAAAGTACATAAATAATTTTTTATACTATTTTAAAGTATTCTCAATTTTAAGATTCAGATATATTTATGATTTTTTATTTACTTACAATTAAGGTATGGAGTTTAATAAAAACCATTTTGTTTTAGTTTTTTACTCATATATATTTATTAAAATATATTTTTCAATAGTTTAGTTTAAAGATTGAATCAGTTATCAGCAATAGTAATTTCCACTTCTACCACTGGGTCAATGCTAATGCATGTTACTTGTTTTACAAATTCAACATTTGCATAAAGGTCAATAACTCGTTTGTGGATTCGCATTTGAAAACGATCCCAGGTTTTGGATCCTTCACCACATGGTGTTTTACGAGTTGTAATACGTAAGACTTTGGTTGGTAATCTTACAGGTCCTTTAGCCTTTATTTTAGTTTTTTTGGAATTTTTAATTAAGTCAGAACATGCTGAAATAATTTTAATAATTTAGTCAGAATACTAATTAAAATAAAACTTTTTTGATTAAAATATTGTTTATTTAATCACCTCTTTCCAATGAAGGAACATTGCAACTAGACAGAGTTAGTCTCACCCGATGAATTGGATCAACTACAGGTCGAGGCTTCTCTGGGTCATCAATCTTTAAACTAGCCTAAATAAATAAATAATAATTAAAAATAGTCGATTGTGATTGTTTATATATCACTATCTTAACAATACGTGAAAGGCATATCAAATTTTTATAACCTTAAAATCATTAACAGCCTTTTTATATATTTTAAATTAAGGAAAGCAGTTTAAATTTAAAAAAACATATTTTAAAAAATAAGTTATTTACCATTGTTAGATTATTCCACTGGTCGAGTTAATCAATTTTATTTTTAAAATTGATCAGCGCTGAACCAGCAGGTTTGCGCGTCTAATGCACGTGTGTAAAAGAGATTTCTTCTGCAATGTGTTCTACAATAATGCGTAGAATATATATATATATTTCCGGTCTATAGCATTAAAAACATTCTTAAATTAGTGTTCGAATTCGGATTATAGAAATTTGATTCTTACATAATTTTATTCTCTCTACTAAATTTTTAATTTTATAAATTAAATTAAAGTTTAAAAATTGTAAAAATTATAGTCAAATAATAATATAATATTTATATTTGCATAATTTTATAATTATTACAAATTTAGAAATTATTTGAATTTTATAATTAAAAACATTTCATTTAAATATAAATTATTACTTTTGTTTTCTAACTACTTTTCAAATATTAAATGAATTCAATATTTTTGATTTAAAATTAAATATACCTTAAAGATTATGAAGGTTATAAAAAGAATGATTGTTGAAAAAGAATACACTTTTTAGAAATATTTAAAATTTTTTTTATTATTATTTGTATCAATAAAAACCAGCATATTCACTTTAGTCATTGGCAATCGTAACTTCAACCTCTACACCAGGTTCAATACTGATACTCGTGATTTGCTTGACAATTTCAGAGGGTGAGTACAGATCTATAACTCTCTTGTGAATACGCATTTGAAAACGATCCCAGGTTTTTGAACCCTCACCACAAGGTGTTTTACGGGTTGTGATTCTTAAAATTTTTGTGGGCATTCGCACAGGTCCCTTTACCTTAAGCTTTTGCTTTTTTCCTCTTTGAATCAACTCTGAGCACACTATAAAGTAAAATAAAACAAATTAAATTCGTAAATTGAATATTGATGCCCAAAAATAAAATATTTAACTTGTAAAATAATGACAAACCTTTTTCAAGTGAACGGACATTGCGAGAGGTAAGAGTAATCCTAATTCGGTGAATAGGAGCAGTATCCTGCACTGGTTTTTCAGGGTTATCAGCCAACTTGGTAGCCTGTTACAAACATTTTCATGTAGCAATATTTACTTCAAATTTGAGTGGCTGACACAATAGTGACAACTATAGTCTATCCCGACTTTTAACCAACCAATTGGTTTTCGACACCTATAGCTATACACAATACTTAGTATTAGGTTTAAAATCGGGGTAGGCTATTTTTCCGTCACCCTAAAATTAATAATTTCTTTGAGATGTTACTAAAAACAACTATACTATAGCATGAACGTACATTTTTAGCTACTGTTTTCTAACCTACAAAATTTCTAGGTTTAAAGAACTTCAATAATTGCGTTTAATTTAAGTAAATGTGGAATTCCTTCTTGTTTATGAGAAAAAATAAAATTACTTACCATTTTGACACTAACTTTCTTTTTAAAAGAAGCAGATAATTATAAAAAATTAGAATCACCGATAAACCAGTGTCATCACACGATGCCACATGGGACGAAATGGAAGAATTCCAAACTTAGGTTATTAATGATTCCGCAATTCCGCCATTTCAAACAATTCTCCGTGCGGAATCGCACTACGGATCTATATGCAACAATGTGCGGTAAATTTGAATGATTTTTTTAAATTTTATTTTATTTGTTAATTAGCCTTTTTCAATAAAACTGTAAAATAAGTAATTAGTAAGTTTTCATTTTCAGTAAGTGGATGGGCTCAGCGTAGTACGTTAGATTTTATGCTGATACAAATAAGTAAAGGGAGTTATTTTTTTTGATAAAAAATTGGTAAATTCAAACTGCCGTAATTCTGCGAAAAATGGAAATTAAATAAGCAAATTAAAGGGTTTTCAACCACCTTTACAGATCAAATTATCAGATTTAGCAAAGAAGCACTTTTTGGCACATTTTTAGTATTTTTTTTGAACCATGTAAATATCCGATAAATGAGTTGTTCAAAGTCGTCTGGAAACGCAAAAGACTACAAAAAGGTGAAAATGATTTGTTTTATTAATATTTAGTCAAGGCATTATACTTTAAAAAACGAAAATAGCCAAAACTGAAATTGCGACACTTTTTTGAAATTATCCTCTTCATCCAGACACTTTGTTTTAAAAATCCTTTAATGTGTTTTTCTTTTTTTTCTGTAAATTGATTAATTCGCAAAACAAACTAGCTCAAAGAAGAAATTTTTCATTTTTAAATTCTTAGATAAAACCGAAAATAGGTAGAGAGAATGTATAAAATTGATTATTATAAATGATGCTGTAGCAGTTAAGTATTCTAATTTACTATTAAAAATGGATTGATTGTAGAAGAATATCTTAATAGGTACAAAAAATTTATTTTCAAAATTTTCATCATTTTGTACATACTCAATTGATTTTACATAGTACAAAGTACTTTCAAAACGCATTGAAAGTAGCACATAAATAATCAACAGAACAACATATTTGTCGTTTTACAAAATTTCTTTTAATAAAAGAGGTATATATTAGTGATAGTTTACACAATGGTTAATAGGAATAGTTCTAGGACTAATAAACAAATAGAAAATAACTCATTTGTATACACATTACTGTATGTTAACAAAAAATTTAAAATTAGTTATATGCCTACAGTAACTTGCTTAAAATCTTTACACATTTATTTGTATGATCAGAACGTTAGAACTCGATGGAAATTGATTGATTTCAGGGCCGTTCCTTATAACCCTTATAAATACCGCTTCAAAAAGAATAAGATTTCAATAATTTCAATAATAAATAACGCAATATAATGTTTCTTTTTTCACGAAATTGCCAATAAAATGCTTGATGTATAAAGTCTAAATAAATTTAAAAAAAATATGTATATAAATTGCTTACAAAGCATTTCTATTAGCTTTATTCGTGAATTTGTTAAAACATTTATAAATGAAAAAAGGTAATTGTATACTTTAATAATGCATAATTAATTGAAAAAGTCTGATTTAAACTTTAGTGTGGCACTTGTGTTATAATTTAACTTCTACTTTATTTCTTATCGTCTTGCTAACTTTTGCCATCCTTCTAATTTTCTAATTTAAAGTCTCTGTCAAATATTGAATCACCTATATATAATTCTTTTCACTACAAATACATAAATGCAATGTACAAATGTCTAATTTAACAACGTCGTTACCCGATAATATCGTTTACTGTGGAAGGTGGTAATCCAAGAATGATAGTATGTTGACCTCCGCCTGCCACTCGAAGTACTTTAATATCCTTTAACTGCTTAGATTCTATTAGTGCTGGTACGTCTAGATCTTCTTCTTCTCCTGTACCAAGTTGACCACTTGTGCCCATTCCCCAAGCATACAGCTTTCCTAAAGTAAAGTTATTTAAAATATTAATTTTATAATGCATAAAGTTTAACTAAATGTAGTATACGAATAAAAAAAACCTATAAAGGGATCTTTCTTAAACTATTATATTACCTTCTTCAGTAACAGCAAAAGACTGAGCACTACCAGCGGCAACATCGACGCATTTCTTTTCGTCAAGGGCAGGTACAGGTGTAAGATCTGTAGCGTCAGCTTCAACAGGACCGAGACCTAGTCGACCATATTCTTTACGACCTAAAACATACACTTTTCCTTCACTATCTAATGCAACTGTGTGATGTTGACCTGAACTGATTTGTATCCAATTTTTATTGCTTAGTGCTTTGGAAATTTTTGGATGAAATTGCTTATCTACTTCTTTAAGCCCTATAAAATTTAAAATTAAATATAAATATATGCACCTTTTTTTTTAAAATGCTTTCTAAATTAAAAATTTACCTATTTGACCATAATTATTTAAACCAAATACATATAGATCATCACTGTTTGCTGCTTTTGCAAATGAAGCATATGTACCAGCCCAAATATTTTCTACTTTTATTTGTTTAATTTTAAAATATACTTGGCTAGGCACGAGTAATTGATTTACTCCTTGTCGACTATGTCTATCAGTCTTTCTTTCTGATAAACGCCCAAGTTGTCCTTGTTCACCACAACCACAAGTAAACACTTGTTTAGTTTCATCTAATAATACTAAATGATCTGCTCCTGATGCTATTTTTAAACATTTATTCTTAAGGGCTATTTCAACTGGAAACCGTTCATTATCTTTTGTTAAAAGGCCCATTGTTCCATGAGAATCCTAAAAATTAAAAGTTGAATAAAGAAATTGATAAAAATGAAGTTTTATTACAGAAGATTTTAATAATAATATTTAATTTTTTATTCCCAATAATTTCTGATGTGTTAAGTAAGTTTTAAAAAAGTTCATACCCTGAAGGAACCCCAGATGAATACTCGACCATCTTTTAGAAGAGCTGCACTGTGTGAATCTCCAGCTGTTATCTGAATAGCAGGAGCTGGTAAATCTACAAATGCTGGTGTTGTTTCAGAGCCCTCTTCAGATGTATTTCTACCTAGTGCTCCTTCATCATTACATCCAAATGTCAATACTTTTCCTTCTTTTGTTAAACAAACATTGTGCATACCACCGGCAGCTATAGAAATGATATCTGTATGACTAGGAATTTTAGCAAAGCGAGGCTTTTCAAGGACATCTTCACCTAAACCAAGTTGTCCAACATCACCTTGACCACAGGTAAGAACGATTCCTCCTGTTGTGATTTCACGCAATATGAGTCTTGACTTTAAATCTGGAAAATAAAAACCAAATTTTTTAAATAAATATGCTGTAAAACAGGTTTTCAAAGAACTAAAATATGAAGTGAGAAATTTCTCTTCTTAAAAATTTTTTATTTATTTATTCTTTTAAAACAATGGCATGTATTAATAAACATTCAATTTAAATTAAACTTTTGAAAAAATTTTTATGTACAATCAAAAAAATACTTGTAAGCTCTTGTGCAATATAAACAAGAATCATAACAAATCTATCTATAATCTATAATATATTAAACAACCTTTGAAATTCAAAAGTTTGTCGAACTTACCGTCATTTTCTTCACTTTTTTCTAGTTTACTTTTCTTTGCTTTGATGCTTTTACTAAGTTTCGTAGTTTTAGCGCTTGATTTAGAAGATTCTAGCGCAGCTTGAGCCGAACGTTTAGTCCCTTTCCTTGGCGGCACTGAAAGAGGTTAACTTTAATTAAATAATTGAAAATACAAAAAGTACATCTCTTACATTGAAACTTTAACTAAAATGAAGTAAATTATTTGCTCACTTACTTTTTTTAAGTCACCAAAAAATTCTACTTGCTACAAAAAAGACTGCAGAGGTGTTTACCGCCAAAAAGTTGTAACGGTTCTGAATCCCAGATGATGAAAGCGTGAGAACCAAATGCCGCGCTACCTTCAATGTGTGCATCGTACGTGTGTTTGCACTGTGCGAGCAGCCGAGCACCGGAAGTACAAAATCGATTGTTGGTCACACTTCGATTTATTTTTACATGGCAAAATCGATTGTTGCATTCTCTAAATCGTTGCGATGTTGCAATCAGTGATGGGTAGGTAACTTACCTCCGGTAACTTACCTAGTTTCCGACAGGTAATATACCCGGTAAGTTACCTCG
>JAWWEM010000010.1:7596527-7606875 GCA_035582935.1 Ormyrus thymus
TCTGACATTCTTACCAGTTTCCGACAGGTATGTGTCGAAAACCTCAGAATTATGTCATTTACCCATCACTGGTTGCAATCTTGCAATGCAAAATCAACAAATGGTTTCCAATAGTTCGGCACTTTGGATTTGGATTAAAACAAGTTAATAATAACAGTAAACAATTAAATGAATAAAATTAAATTTTTGAAAATAAATGCAATAAAGGTAAATTTAATGAAAAAATATATTTGACATTTAAGTAAGATATTTTTTTAATAGTTAGGAACTAAATTTACTCATTAAAAGCAAATTTTTATTAAAATTTTGTACATATTTTTTAATGTAAAATACACTTACAAAAATTTTTATTTACAGTTTTAATTTATATTTTTATACTACTCCATGAAACGTAATATTTTGAATATGATCCATAAAAAATGTCGGAATAATATTTATCCATCATCAAACATTGAAAGATTTCGAGTTCCAGATGAAAAAATTTTTTGGAATATTGAATTTCCAGAATATGCACCTGTTATATATAATTCAAAAGTTTTGGAAGAAAAACCTTGGGCAGATCCAGACATTAAAGACATAAATTTTAAACCTAAGTGGAATGAACTTGATGAAAATGGTAAATATTATAATTCTATTTAATTTTATTGTTGATAAGTTTCGATTATATTAATTATGTGACTTTTATAGGTAAAGTCAATCGAATAAGTTACATCTGCAAATATTCTGTTGATAATGATAATTACCCACTAAATCCTGTCGGTCGCACTGGGATAAAAGGTCGAGGGTTATTAGGAAGATGGGGTCCAAATTATGCTGCAGATCCAATAGTTACAAGATGGAAAAGAAACGAAGATCAATCCTTAAAATTAGAAGAAAGTACAAGAAAACCAATTCTTCAATTTGTTGCTATCCAAAGAAAAGATTCAGGAGAATGGGCATTGCCAGGTGGAATGGTAGATCCTGGTGAAAAAGTAACTGTTACGTTATTTAGAGAATTCATGGAAGAAGCCTTAAATGCTCTTGAAAAAACCAAAGATGAGTTAATAAATATTGAAGAATCATTGAAAGAATTTTTCAGGTCTGGGAAGGAAGTATATAAAGGATATGTTGATGATCCAAGGAATACTGATAATGCTTGGATGGAAACAGTTGCCTTTAATTTTCATGATGATAAGGGTACAACTGTTGGAAACATAAATTTGCAAGCTGGAGATGATGCAAAAAACGTTAAATGGATTGACGTTAATAGTAAAATTGTACTTTATGCTAGTCACAGAGATCTCGTAATGAAGATTGCAGAAAAATATAAAGCTTATTGGTAGAAAAATACTTTTATAAAATTACAAATAACTAAATATTTTTTATAAATAATGAAGTTCTTACGCGTCTGATTTTCAATCAATCGTTTATTTAAAATATGTACAGTTTAACTTTAAATGGCAGTTTAAGTTGACATTTCTTAAACAGTCATCATTAAGTACAATATTTACAGCTTTTTTAGCCGTGAAATAATCACAGATAACGGTCGTTACAACTTTAAGATATAAGATTAAAGAATGAATTTAAGAAGTCCAGACAAAATAATTCAATGTATTAGTCATCATTGGTATTTCGATTCTATATACAAATGTTTTTCTTTTGAATTTTATACTCTACCTCTATTTACATGAGTTATATATACATAATGAGTTATACATATGGAAAAATCTGTTTAATAAAGAATTACGAATGAGCTTTTTTTGAGTAAAAATAATTAAATGTATAGAGAATTGAACAAAAATAAAAATTGTTCTTAAAACAAGTACGTTTACAAGGAGGTAATAAAGTATTACGTTTAAGAGCCACTATCTCCTACAGAGATAAGTGGTATGGCACTTCTTTCATAAACACCAAGCATATCTAGAAATATATCTGTTGGTGTCTTTAAATCCATACTTTCATTATAAGAATTTCTGAATTTTTCAGATTCTATAGTACTGTCAGTTAAATCTGTCTTTATAATATTGTAATTTATTAAATCTGCAACTAAATTATTCTCTACCCTATTGTTTACTGAATTCGCTTTTATTTGGTATTTGCTATTATGTTCTAAAATTGTATGTTTCTTAAAAGATCTTTCTGTTTGCAAAGCTCTTAAGGCTTGAGTTTGTCCTTTTTTGGCAGCTTTTGTAAATAATTTCCTAGCAGCATCCAAATTAGTACTTAAACCTCCTTTTCCTTGAGCATAGAAAACACCCAAGTTATACATAGCATCAGCATGACCCTGATCAGCAGCTTTTTGATAATATTTTGCAGCCTAAAAAGTAGAGATAAATATTTTACAAGCTTATTATAATCAAAAGTTAATTTATAAATATATTAAAATAGTTAATAATATACTAACCTCCATATAGTTTATAGTAGTACCTAAGCCTAGCTCATAACATAATGCTAAGTTAAACATGCTTCCTACAGATGAAAATTTAACACCATTACTAAAGTGTTCAACTGCTTCTTCATATCTTTTTTCTTCAATTGCTTTTGAGCCACAATCTAATTCTAATTCTCCCATGATGTCTTCATGGGTTTGAGAGAACTCATTAACTGCTTGTTTAAAAGCCTAAAATGAAAAATGATTTCTCTTTACATAGCTATTCTTATTTCAAATTATCATGACCTAATTAAATAAATTTATAAAATTATATACCTCTTTTGCAGTAACAGGTCCATATACTTGTTCAACACTTGAATCATTGTCAATTAAAATTTCATATGATTCTTTTGATGCTTTGGACTCTTTCTTTACTGGTAGAATATATTGAGGTAGAGGTAATAATAGGTGACTAAGAAGTTGAGATGCTCGAACTTGTGGCTCAATCATTAATTTATTGCGCCATTTCTCTAAATTTGAATTGTCCAATTCAAATAATTTTCTACGTAAACATAGAGATTGACAAACAACGTAGCCAACTGCTAAGACACTCGACTGTAAAATACAAAACGAATATTTGTTACACAAAATTGAATAATTTAGAAATTTAGATTCTTATTCACATTTTTTAGCATTGGCATGATTACTATGCATTTGGAACACCTTTCACTTATTGTGCAACAATGTATCAATGTCCTAAATAGCTATAACTTAATTGCTTATTTGCTGTTCTCAATGCAAACCAATTACATAGTTTAAAACTTACCCAGCCAACAGCATCCGTCCAGGTGTACTTGGCATCATACTTATTCTGGTTCTCTTTGTCCTTGGTGCCCAAGTTTTTGGCATTTCCGCAGTAACCGTGATAAAAAGCAGAAAAAGTCGGGGCTACGAATTTCTTGCAGCACAAGGTAGCATTTGATTGCTGGTTGTTGTTTCCAGCCTCGTCCTGCGAGCTTTGGGAGTAGACGTTTGTCCGGCAAACTCGTCGTTCTAAAGATTCGCGTATACCACGAGTCACGAATTTCCACATTTTATTGTTAAGCGCACCACGGCGTGCCTATTGAGGGGAACAAATTCTACAGGGAATCGCGTACGAATGTATGGGAAATGAGTTATGATGGGATTTTTTAAGCGTCGTCGTTTACGTTGTTTTTTCCTAAATCTACTACGCGTTACCTAACCTCAGGCGCACAGGTAGTGCGCCTTCGAGAACAAAACAACGACGATTTTTTTAACTGTTTATTGTTAGTCGCATGTAGTAGGAGTAGTAGGACCGTGCAAAGAAAGATAGCGCTCGTGAGCCGTGCATGCGCAATAGGTGATCAGTTTTTAATCTTGTACGCATATCACGTGACTTGATCGCGGGAAATTCCTGGAAATGCTTCAATTTGCCGTCGGTGAAAAGGAAAAATGTGTATGCTTCAAATATTTTTACGTACTTAAGCTATTTTCAGTAAAAGTAACGTTTGTTAGAATGAAAAACTAATGTGATTACACTCGGAAGCTAAAAAATTATGAGTTACATCAATTGCATAATGGAACATTTGCAATATTCTAATAGTAAGTAGACATAAAATTTTATTAATCAAAAAATATTTTTATTTGATGTTTTCTTTAAAAAAGAATTCCTTTTACATAAAAGAGATCTTTATCAAATCGATTAATAGAAATAATACGAATTTACTTAAATAAGATGGGCTAAATTTAATCTTGTACGCTTATCACGTGACTTGAACGCGGGAAATACTTGTTTGCCGTTTGTGAAAAGGAAATGTAAAATGTAATGCTTCAAATATGTTTACATACTTAAACTATTTTCAATAAAAGTAACGTTTTTTAGAATCAAAAATTAATCTGACTACACTCGCAAGTTAAAAAATTATGAATTACATCAGTGGCATAAAGGAGCATTGTCAGTAATCTAATAGTAAGTAAATATAAAATTTTATTTATCAAAAAATATTTTTATTTGATGTTTTCTTTAAAAAAAAATTCCTTGTACATAAAGAAGATCTTTATCAAATCAATTAAAAAATTAATGAATTTACATGGGCAAAATTTAATCTTGTACGCGTATCACGTGACTTTTGACCACGGAAAATACTTTATTTGTTCTTTGTGAAAAGGAAATGTATACGTTTCAAATATTTTTACATACCTAAACTGTTTTGAATAAAAGTAACGTTCGTCAGAATGAAAAACTAACCTGATTACAATTGCAAACTAAAAATTGATGTGTTGCCGAATGGTAACATTTGCAGTATTCTAATAGTAAGTATACACAGTTAAAATTTTATTTATCAAAAAATATTTTTATTTCATGTATTTTATAAACAAGAATTTCTTTTACATAAATGAGATCTTTGTCAAATCAATTAAAAGAAATAATTAATTTACTTTAACAATAACAAATTTGAAAACTTGAGCTCTTACTTTTTTTATCAACTTTCTGGAGTCATCTATATAGGGGTTAATTGTCATTTGCATTTATTTATTTTATTCATTGTTTTATACTTTTCTGCATTATGATTATTTAAACGAATAATAAGAAATTAGTTTATACCTCAAATGTTAAGAATTACTAGAAAATTAGACAAGCAGATAAGGATATATATAATATAAAATATTTTAAATAAATAAAATAATCTTTTTTTAATAAGAATCAATTTATCTCTTTTTGATGTATTTTTTAAAATGTTTTTAAATAACAAAATAATTCAATAGAAATAATACATGAGAAACTTGCTGTAACAGAAATTCAATTAAAAGTTCACAAGTTTGATAAGAAAGAAGCTTTTATAACTTTGTTTTCTTATTTAATCTTAGACTAGTGTTCCTTTTAAGTTTAAATTTTTCTGTTTACGTGTTCTATTGTCCATGTATAATATCTAAAATGCTTACAGATTTTTCCATTAATTTCTTTCTGTGGGATATGGATACACTTTTTTTGATTTTTACTTTGTTAAAATTTGATTTGAATTCAGTGAAAATATTTAACTTTAAAAACTTGGCGATTAAATAAGTTTGAGGTTTATTTTAACTTATTTATAATCTTCTATCTATAATTTTATTACATAAATTTTTTATTTTAAAAATTTGATTTTAAAATTATATAATATAAAATCTTATGTTCTGAAATAGAAATTGGTAACATATATAGAGACTTACTCTAATTAGAAAATTAGATGAGAATTCTGAATTGTCGTTTACTTACTGTGTACTATTAATTAACCGTTGGTGAATAACGTAGCAAACATTGTTTTTGTTAAGTTTCATACAACTATGACCAATAATTTAAATGTAATTCCTTGTTGTTTTCTCAAAGAACAATTATTAGAATTGCTTATTTAATCATAGCAGTGGTAAAATATATTCACACAGAATTTTCTTAAAATGTATGTAGAAAAATAATAAATATATAATATTCATTTATTAATAGTGAACTTTAGGATTTTCTTCTGTCTAACTAAGTTTGGCACTTATATAGCTTTAACTGAAATCTATTGTTATATTACTATTTATTTGTAACATTTATGCCAGGAAAACAGATAAAAATGGATTGAGGGATATAAATAAGTAAATGCCCTACTCACATCGTAAGGATCGATTTTTATTTACAAGAGTAAAATATTATGTACAAGATGGCGTCGAAGAGTGTCGCTTTTGGAAAGGTTTCAGGGGTATACAATTTTTCGAAGTTTTTTTTTTTCTTAGACACTGATGATAAAACACAAAATGAAAAACCATCGAAAAATCATTACTTCGTACAATAACGTCGTCATATCAGAAAAGACTCACTCGACTCTCGTTTCCTCACCCTTTCTTTCGTCGCTCGCACTCTCGACCTCTCGCGTTCCATTCTCTCCGTTCAATTCTGATTTTCTACTTTTTTTTTTTTGCGTAAACAGCGTGTGTGTACTTGTGTTCTCTCGCCTCATTTTTTTTTCTTCGTTTTTTTTTTTTTATTATAGTGTCTATCTTTGTCGTATGTATAGCACGTGTACGTGCGTGCACGTTTGCTTAAACTCTCGCGCGCGCGTCGGGAGAGATGTGTCGCCTGCTTTGCTCCCTCGCCTTTTTTCTCCTTATATTTAAACTTAGCACTATATGTATATATATAATTTCAACGTTTTATCTTTCTCTTTTATGCTTGTTTTATATAACCCTCTCTCGCGCATTCGTTCACATTTGTCAAAAGATCACTCGCACTTCATCTTCTCTGTTTTGCGATTCGAAAATTCCTCCACAAAGAACTCTCCTCAGCCGTCGGTGTGTGTCTTCTCTCCGTTTCCCTCTCGCTCTCTTTCGGTCGCGTTCTTTTCCTCTCTAACTCCGCCAGAAGATTTCACGAACCGCCGCATGACTGATCACAACCCGATCGAGTTCTATATACATATATCTTTACGCTCGCGCCTCTCTCGCTCTCTCATACACACAGTCTAAAGCTTGCATACTTACCCGCTCGTTCGTTCTTACGTATTCTCCTTCTCCACGTGTGTGCCTCCAAATGCGACCTCACTCCATCGCTCGCTCCCGCTCTCTTGCAAAAGAAGGAAGAGCCTCGCGCAGTCGGAAGTCACGTTTTCACCTCTCTCGGTCCTTTGTCGTTGCTTTTCGATTTAAAGCTCTTCCGAGCGTTTCAAGGCTTCTCAAGGAAATAGCGATTTTCCATCCCCGTCTCTCTCTGTCTCTCTCTCTTTCTCCCTCCCTCCGTCTTTCTATTCACTCGACTCTTCCCTCGTTCCCTTTTGCGACGTCTCTGCCTCACTCTCACTCTCAGGATTCTCTTGCTGCTCCTCTTGAGTATTCCCAAGAGGCAGAAGCCAAGAACGAGAGAGAAAAAAAAGAGGTGGCTAAATTTGAAATGCGGAAGAGAGAATGAGCGAACGAGTCGATATTTACCCGTAACAATGACGTTCAAATCGACGGTGTGCGCGGGAAGCCAAGCTGCGAGGAGGAAGCTTGTAATTTTTTATCCCGGCCTGTTTACATTTATGCCTCGCACTTTGATTCTCTCTCGCTCTTTTCTCGTTTCACAGCTTCCCGTCCTTTCATCCTACGGCCTCTCATCCCTTGCTCTTATTACCTCTTTCCTAGAACCTCCTCGGCCGAGCAGCCCTTAATGAGATCGTCGCTGCCTCGCTGCTCCCTTATCTAGAATATTTTTATCCAACCCCCCTCCCCTTCACTCCTCAACTCTCTCACACACTCGGGCTCGCGTGCTCGCGCGCGCGCGCTCACACACTCACACACGCACGCACTCGTGGTCGTCGTCTCGCGCGCTGTTGGCTGCTGCACCTTTGTTGCGGAAGGGAGGGGTGGCTGCTCTTCTTCGCGTGTACGTGTTTCTCTAGTTTAGCTGCGTGCTGGCGTTTTCACGAGGCGCTTGGTCCGCACATTATCTCAGCTGTCCGAGGAAGAAAGCGAGGGTCACGAGGATCGTCCGAGAGGTCGGCCAACCGGCCGCCGTGTTCCCGTGCTGCATCGCCGCCGGGTGCTCACCTGCAACCGGTTAAAAGAGGAGATTAGACCAGGAGAACGTGGCCGGAAAAAATAACGTAATTTAACGATAATGCAATCGATGATCGTCGCTGTCAGTCGCTTTCCGCGCCCCTTAGCTGCCGAGCTGTTTTTTCCGCGGGGCTTTTGTTTGAAAAAGTGAGCGATCAACTTGATTGAATATGCGGTTTGTGTGTACAGGCTTTTGAGGGGTTAACGCACCCCGACGAGAGCTGCCGAGGTCAACGCTTTCGTAAGGACCTTTTTATGCTGATTTTATTATGTTTAAAAAAGTAATTAATTAGGTTGGATTAGTGTACGGTTTAATGAAAGTGCTTTGTTCGTTAAACGTTGCAATTAGAATTATTAAAATGTCGATTTTTTTTTCCTGTTATTTCAGCCGACTAGTAGTATAAACTGAGTTTAGTAAGACGCAAATAAAATTGCTTTTACAATTCAAAAAGTAAATAACGAGTTGAAAAATTTCAACAAAAGTTGTGGCAGTTCTGTACTTTTTTGCAGCTATCAAAACGAAAAATATTTTAATAAAAATCAGTTTTCTCGTGCCGTACGATTATGCAGAAAAGTTTTCAGTCTGATTATTTCTGCAGTTGAGGTCACTGTCCTACGCTTTTTAGCTCTATTAACTTTAACGACCAATTTCTCAACTTTTCCATAAACGACTGCACTAGTTTCGTAAGTTCTCCTTTTAAGACAAAACTCGTATACAGAGAAACATGAGAATTTAAAAATTTTTTACTGCTTTTAAATAACTGGCTTAAAAAATAGCTTTAGTTCAAAATCGTCAACGCGAATGAAAGCTGTTTATTTACGGCACAATGGTTTTTATTAATATAAACAACTATTTTTATACATAAAAAAAGAATTTTAAACTATCGTATTCTTTTAGAAATTTAAAACAAATAAAGTTACTGAGAATTAAATTCTAGTAATAAGTTTCATATAGTTTTAAATCTAATGCCAGACCTATTTATAAGTAAATTTACCTCAGTAGGAACTATTAATGTAATCTGTAGAATTATAAGAATATATTACGTATAATATTGTTTTCTGGTAATAAATAAATAAATAAATTCTTATAAAATATAGGAGTAAAAATGATGCACGTTCATAATTTTATTTTTTAAGTTTGTAAATGCTTAAAATTTAGAAATTAGTTATTAATGTTAGTCGGATATTAACACTGCCATTTACGCAATCTAAAAAATGCATTTACGTATATGTGAAAAACATGCTCAGATAAGGGTTATACTTCTTTTTACGCCGTAAATTTTTTAGAGCGAAAAGATTTATGCTTCATGTGCAAATGTACCCAGTGTTACTTGTAACATTATACTCTCACGTACTGGTCTAGGGAACTGGAATTATGTAAGAGTTCAGGTCAGTAAAGGAAAGCTTAAAAAACGATTCTTTTTTAAAACACCTTTCCGTGCTCATTCAATAACTTGTTTTCAAGCAAGCCCTAGCAGTCTTTGATATTTTCAAAAGAAAAAAGTTTCTATTAAAGGATCGCGAGCCTTTGACTCGGCACTTGGCGACGCCGCGGTTATTATGAGAATAAAAGCACGCCGTAAAAAAGGACGACGGCTTTTCGTCGGACTAATTCGTCGGCTAAATGCATTATTTCTTGCATATTATTTTTTAAATGCAAGCCTGAAAGTTGTCACGAATATCTTAATTTCCTTTAGAATATCCGGTCTAGGGATGCGTGAAATTTCAATAATCCCCGGGTGTGCTAGAGTTTGAATTACTATGCGCTATCGGTGTTCAATTTGCTTAGCTACCTTTTCATCAAATTATCGATTTAAATAGATTAGGAGCTTACGTTTGAAGCACGAGGCTAGAGGAATATTGAATAAGTAACAAAAGTTGTTTAAAGAATTGTGCGACGACAATATTTTAAGAAATTTCAGGATTACAATGAAAAGGTGTCTGCTTAAATTTTATATTAAACTGTATACTTGATTTTATTAAATTCATAGTTTTCAAATGAATTCGTTAGCGCAGAGATACGTTAATTTTACATTTCAAGCTGGTTTCATAAACGAATTTTCATCAATGAGTGCGACATCCGAGCACAAACGTAGCGGTCAATAAATAGTTTAGCAAAGGGTCGAACATTGGAAACTGGGTCAGCAGCTCTTAGGGCAAATTCTGTTTTTTGACTTTCAGTGAAAACGTTGATTATACAGTTTCACGACAATTTAGTTTTTCCGAAGTGCATGTCGAACCGATGCATTAAACATTAGATGGATTAGTAGCAAGTAAGAGTGACTCTTTTTATATTTTATAAAAGAAATAGCTATTTAAATTTTAGTTCCACTTCTCGTATTCACTGTACACTGAGAAAAATTTTTTTTAATAATTAAGATTTTTTTTTAAAAAATTACTATTTTAATGGTACTTGTGGGACAC
>JAWWEM010000010.1:7606975-7620949 GCA_035582935.1 Ormyrus thymus
TAATATAGTAAAATTTACAAATAAAATAGTAAAATTTATGAAATATATAGTAAAAATTGTTAAAAGATGTGTGTGTCTCACGAGTGCTATTTAAATAGTAATTTTTCAAAAAAATTTTTCTCAGTGTATTTAAGATTTTTTAAAAGCGCAGCGCTAATACTCCGGAAGGACAACTCATATAATGTACGTAAAGCGCAGTCCAGTCAATTCTTCGCAAAGGGAAAACATACTTGCTTACAGAAGGCACAGTAAATATTTAGCCAACCCCAAATACTGCAGTTTTTGTCGACTAAAGCGATAAACCTTATTTTTTCCTGCAACGCCATCTTTCTAAACTTCGCCATTTGCACGATAAACCCGGAGAGCTTTTCCGCAAAGAACCACGAAATCGCAATCAGAAGGGACCGTACCAGAAATTAACCACAATCAACTCCAGGCAATTACCCGTGGACAGTCCTTCAGTTGCCCCGATGATTCCACATTCTCCGTTAGGCTCCGAGGGAGGGAGGGTTACATACGCCCGTATCCGCAATCGCCCATCTCCAAATATGGAAATATCCGAGCGCGCGGCTCTATCCAGGCGTACAATTAACTTCGCTCGCATTTCAGACGCAAATCTCTTACGAATTATTCATTATAATCCACTGAGTAGTCGAATTTTTTAAACCCCCGCAGTCTGGCGCCCCTCCAAAACTCGAAACATGCAAGGCCGTTCACCTCGGGCCATCACTTTTTCGGTCAATCACCTTTGTAGAGGCCGTATTCAAGCTTTTGATGGTTTTTCTTTTGTAGATGAAAATAATTTTTCAATCTTCATTGCTTATTATCACACATAATGTATGCATGCTATTATTGAGAACATAAAAATAAAAAATATAGCCTACAGTACAATATTTTAAAAAATATTTATTTTTATTGTGTAGTTTATTGAATTGATAGTTATTTAATAGTTCGTTAATTCGTTAATTAAAATATTAACGTTAAGTAAGCATTGGTATTACTCAACTAAAACTCACTTAAAATTCAATAACGTTACCCTTGGCGAATAAGATATCAGCAATTACGTCGTACTTAATGCCCTTAATTCATCATATTTCAATCTTAATATCTCCGAATAACAAGCAGATATAACCGAGCCGATCAGTTCAAGATTCCGGGCAGCGAATCTCTCGAGGCCGGCGAACTTTCGAGGGTCGAATTAAATCTTCGGATCGCAGCTCGAGCTCTCAGCTAAGCGATAGTGGCCTATTTCTGCGCCGCAGAAATATAAGTAATCAGCCGGCAGCTGCCGACTGGGATATGGATCCGCGCGCGGATGATTGGCAACCGATACCGCGTGTGTACGAAAGGTGTGCTCTGTGTGTGTGTGCGCGCGCGCGCGCGGGCTGCTGCTGCTGCTTCTGGTGCTGACTGGCCCGATGCTGCGCGCGCAGTCTAATGACTAGAAGCGAGACTAATTGCATCTCACAGGCCAGCGGGCCTCTTCAAGCGGCCATGTAGTGCGTGCCGCGGACTGCAGCCGGTGCAGATTGCGGACTGCCGCTGCGCGAAATGCTGGCCTGGTAGCCGCCGCCGCCGTCGCCGCTGGCCAGCCTCGACTCCCGGAAACCGGAAGCGTCATCGTAACGAGCTGCCGCTACTTCGGCTGCCGCGCCCATCCGTCTTCCTCGTTGCCCAGCCTTGCCCCCGTCATACGGGGGCACCGCTGCAATGTGTCTGCTGTCTCTTAGAGCGCGCCCGAGTATCTAATCGGCTGATCTCGCTCTATTTTTATTTTCTTCCTATTCTTATTCCGGTACTTGGCCCGGAGTTTTGCATAAGGATGTCTCCGCGGTCAGCTCTCTTATTACTGTTGACGGCGATCTGGTCGGGGTTTCTCTCCCTCTGCGGTATTTTTATTTTTTTAAGCCGGTACCTGAACTGATACCGACCGGAAAACTTTACCCTTTGTGCGTTTTAATGCCTTTATCGAAGCATCAATTCTTTTGTCAAACTTTACGCTCCGAGAAAACCGCGCGCATCGACGAGCCACAGCAGCAGCAGCAGCAATAATAGCCGCGGCGCATCCATCCCGGAACATCTGCCGGGCTCTTGTTGCAAGCCTTCCGGCTCGGGGCTCATTAGACGTAAGCTCGGGCGCCACTCGGCAGCGTCGTCGTCGCACTGTATACTTTGCGCGGTACACTGCCTGGCGACGTCTTGGATTTTCGCCCATTGACACTGGTCCCCACCCCCTCCCGCCTTGTACGTGCGTGCACGCTGCAGTATTTGCCGGGAACTCGGCTAACGTCTCTCTCTCTTTCTCTTCTCCTCTCCTCCTGTTTTTTGTTGTCTCGTTTTCTTAAAACCGTCGGTGCGGGGTGTCACGTTTTTTCTAGTGTTCGCACATGGCGCCTCTTCTGCTGCTTTTTCTTCTTCTTTTGTTTTCGTTCTGTGCACAGATGTCTCGAGAATACCGGTTTAGCCAGGTCTAAGTCGAGGGCCGCCGCGGCCCTCGCGAGTGCTCGTTAACAAGCGTTTCAAACTATACAAGGGATGTGTTTATGTGCGATGAATGCGATTTTAAGATTTCAAGCTGTAAAGTCGGCGCTTTTCACTTCAATTGATCATTCGAATTCGGCTTGGTTAGTTGAAGCTGTACTTTTCTGCCTGATTAATCGTCGCCTAGTTGTGATGCTTTCAACTAGATAACGACCGCTGACAAATGAACGATCTCGTTGTCCTTCGAAGGTATTTCAGGAGGCCGGAGTGTCATCTGGAGATGAAATTAGAGATGAATCTAGCTAATATCTAATAGAGTCATGTCATCCTGTGACTGGTGAAACAAAGGATTGCGCCTGCTGGGGAAGAGGGTCGCCGCTGACAGCTCGTGGCCTCGGTCCCATCGGTGTGACGGTTAATTCGACTGATTTGAGTATCTGACGTTTACTCGTTATCGTTGGCTAATCAGATGTTTCTTGTTTATACAGCGGACGTGGCTTCGAAGTATAATAGGTTTAATCAAAACCACTGCAGATTGTATGAATATTAAAGCTTTTATTTGAAATAGTTAATTTTGCTAATATTATATGGTTCAAATAGATTTTAAAAATCGCAAGACGAACCAATGATTACTGAAAATTACCAATCGCCACATTTTCGATTGATGTTCAAGGGTTTAATCTCTATGTGTATTATATTATCATTTAGTTAAACGCATTATTTTTAAGGTTGATATAAATAATAAAAAAATAACCATTTTTCATAGCTGTCTTATGGATTTTAAATCCTACCTGGGTGACGCAATGCGAGTTTGTCGAGTCATTATACCAGTAGATATACGAATATATGCTCCAAAGCTTTCAATGTTCATATGTCTTCATTTACGTCATATTATTAACGTCATATTGTAAATAGTGTTATCGAAGCAAATGATAGTATGCTGTGATGATCACGTTGACGTTATTTACTTTAAGAAATAATTTGAGTTACATTGTACCCTATTATTGAGAGCACAACTCCAATGCAATACCCTCGAGCTTTCTTGCGGACGCGATGACAGATTACAGTGATACATTTACTAATAATTACTTTGTAAAATTACATTGTAAATTCAAAATATTTGTCAATCCAATTACATAATGTAAATATTTTAGAACCTTTCGTCCAGTTTAACTTGAAATAAAGGCTCTCTTGCAAGTCAACGCTGCAATAAAAAAGCTCTTTCAAAAAAGATTACTTTTCAATGGCCATAGAAATTAGAAACTAAAACTCTCGCGAAAATACAAATTGGTGCGCATATAGTGCAGAATAAATGTCGAACAAATAACTCGAGCTACGGTCGCTCGAACATAAAAATCCCGTTCGCCGGGCGAATCAGTCTCGGTAGAACAAGCGTAATAACGATCCACGCTGCTTGCACCGGTTATATCACTCAAGGAGTTTAAATTTGTCGATCAGCCGGAAATATAATGGGCCAAGTTTCCCGTCCACCTTCGCGCAAGTATATTAACGGAAGGCGCGGAGGCGAGTGTAATTGAAACGTACGTCTATAATTGAAAGCCTTGGCTAATCGCTCGCTCGTCCGTCTCTCTCTCTCTCTCTCTCCGTCTGCGCTTATTATAACGCCTGGCCGATGGATAATACCTGCAAGCACCCGAGAGAGGCTTTTCATTCGCGATTCTTTTCAATTGACCCGGACAACTGCGTAGTCGAAAATAGAAGGGTCTGGTGTTAACGCGGTCATCGACCGATTTGCTGAGCGAAGTATAAGCTGCGATCATCATTTTAACGAATTTTCCAATTGATTTTCATTATTAGAGGAAAAGGGGACAGATTGCTATTGCTTTTCAGTAATTTTCACTTGAAAATCTGTTTACAAGAGTACACGTAATTGTGCTCGATTGGTAATATTATAGTATTACGAATTTTTATTACGAGGTCAAATAAATTAATATGCATGTAGTTGAAATACAATTATTACTATTATTCAAGCCTGAAGCTGTACAAAATACAGTTTTGGAAGAAAGATTTCGTATTTTTTAGCATTATTTATACCGCTCGATAAACTGATCAAAAATTATACAAAACAAAAATCTATTGGTATTCAAATCGCATGTGCATATAATTTATTATTCAGCAATGCAAGCAAGTCAAATTTTCCCGAAAATCTACTATTCAGAATAACTGATAATTTCGTTACATCGCCAAAGCGAAAAGTGAACAAAAATTTCAACAAAAAGGGAACTTTAAAAAATATTCTCTCGCTAAAGGCAAAAATACCAGACTTCCGAATCACAATACGAGCGCATTAATTCTACAAAATGATCAATTTACCAATTGACCCTCTTCAAACGGCGCATTTCGCGACCAAACCTCGAAAAGGACATCAAACGGTGGGCCCGCGCAAACAACGCAGCGAAAAAACACCGCGACGCATTCGATCAATTGATAACGCGCTTAATAGAAGTACGGAGAAAGAGAGAGGGGCCGCGGGACACGGTGCAGCTGCACATCGATTTCGCACGGACAATCGAGCTCCACAATTCGCGCACAAACAAAAGTGCGGTCCGATTCCGTAATTATTCATTATGTAGTACACGCTTCTGTCGCGCGAGCATTCATCACCGACAGAGGCCCGTTCCGATAAACATTTTCGAAATTTCCCGACGCCCGCGCCCGGGTCAGTCCATACGCCCGCGCTTCTCTGTGTATATATATAAAATCGAGTGCCGTCACACTTTCTCATACAAATACGGAAATCTCTTTTCGCGAATTTGCATTCGCGTCCGCCTGGATTTTTTATGCGCCCAACCCCCGCCCTCTTTCTCTCGCACTGGATAAACATATGCTCGCGCCTCCCGTATAAACATATTGTTTATTCACGCCCGGTGCCTTATATAGGTGAAAAGCGCGGGGCGCCGTGCTCCCCGCCCCCTCTCCTCCCTCTCCCCCTCTTACTCTGCGCCTCGTGCAAATGGGACGTGCACGTTCCGCCAATATTTGCCGAAAGTGTGCAGCCTTTCGATGAGCAAATCCCCGGCTCGGGATTTGCGCTCGTCGCGCGAGAATTCGAGCCGTTATTTGCGCGCGATTCGGACGGTCCGAGTTATGCAACATTTAATTTGTCTTCGGAAAACACCGGCCGGAGAACGCGCCGGGCGCCGCGGCGGCTTCGATTGTTGATTCGCGTTCGTTTTTATTTATCGGGAGGCGCGAGAGGACGCTCGAGAAATGTCGCAGAAGCGAGGAGACGAGCTGTGAACTGCCGGCTGATTGCAGGAATTCAATTTTTAGAGCGAAGGCGGCCGTAGGAAATCAGCGACGCGAGAGAGCGCGCGGAAAGAAATATTTCGAAGTACTTTGAAATGCAGAATGAGGATAAATGTTCTTTCGAACCATTAGCGTCTATTGTTTCGATCGAATTTAATTAGTGATTTTAAAAGTTTCGTATAATGGTATGATAATAAGTATAATTAAAATTTTCGATTTAGACTTGCGCTAAATCGTACTGTGACAGTAAAAAACCAATTAATTAAACTTTAACAAAATAATCGGAATTACAATCAAATGAAGCCCGTTAATTTCGGTCGTGATTAAAGGTTCAATCTAGCGTGAAGCCTATCACCTCGCCGATACTGTAACGTTTTACCGAACGTTAATTACGTAATCTAAATTTAATAAGAGATACGATCTACATTAAGTAAAGCTTAACACAATGTTCCGTTATAACAATAAATAACTGCGCAAGAATTTCCCTATTTTTCACTGCGAAAATGATCGGGGTCGTGATCCAATTTGGAAAACTAGCGCTGGATTACCAACGGGGGAAAAAAAATGTCCCGAGTGGAATTTAATCATCTTTCGGGTAAATCGATTACGTCTATATCTGCGGTCGTTCTCAGGGATATCGATCGAGTAAGCGATCGGCGTCAGTAGCCTGGGACGGTTTGATAATTTCATTTCTTATAATGGAATTAGCGTCGAAATTTCGCTGAGCCACTTCGCGGCGGGCGGGTGCCGCTCGCGCGAGCAGTTCGTAAAAAGGGAGGAAAGTATCCTTGCCGGGGGCAGTGGCTGTTTTTCAAGTCAATATTTCGCAGGTCTACCAGCCCCTCGGCGCTGCTCGCGCGGAGTCATTAGTTCAAATCAAACTCTTTTTCGCTTTATAATTTCTTTTTCGGCTACTTTTCCACCCGGCAATTTCTTTTCCTTCGTCCGCGTCCGCGTAGAGCGTTTAATGCTTCTTTTGTAGCTAATTTTTCGCGTCTTTTGCTATCCTAGTTTTCTAAGGAAGCAGTCTTTCCTCTCGATTTTTGTGCAATCACTCTTTCTTCGGTTCGATCTATGAAAATAAATAGCTCGAAACTTAATTGCATTCCTGTATTGAAATAACATTAGTCAATGGCTTAATAGATGCCCTGTAAATTCAATTAACATTTAAGTAAGTTGTTAAAGGAAGAACTATTCGCGAGTTTCACGGTGAAATTCATTAATCCCTTGAGGAAAACATTGAAATGTCATTTGTTATTTGGTTAGGAGAACTATGTAGAAAGGGAAACTTGAAGCTATTGAGAGAAGTTGGCCGAGGTAGCACTTTACACACTTTGAAATTTATTTTCCACTTCAATTTATGTTCCGAGGCGTTTTGTATCATTTATTCGCGCGACGTAAATGTGGACGAGAAAACGAAGTCTGTCACTTTGAACTTTCGGCTTCTCGACATGCTTACAATTTCCTTACATTGCATTTTAGTTTATAGTTTGTTCATTTGAAAACTCCGTTGAAATTGCATTGAATAGATGAAAACAGCCGTTGCTTTTTGTCGCAAATTCAGGATTGTTTCTGATCGTTTACAGATCTTAGCGCGGTGTCCTCTTATTTACAGATTCAAATTTCAATTTGGTTTCCTTTTTGCATTTTAGTAGCAATAAATCTTTTCACTCTCGTCGCCGCGTTCCTCGGGAAGTAATTTACTCTAGCGATGTCGCGAGGCTTTTTCATTCCCAAAAATTATACATGGGGTCATTTTGAAAGGAAAGAAATGGCTTACCGTTGATCACGTGCACGTTGACGCTCGCTCCTTCCGCGGCTGTCGGGACGCAACTGTAATTTCCAGTGTCTGTCGACCTTATTCGGTTGATCTTCAATCTGAAAAAGGCAGAAGCTCAAAAAATATGAGAAGGTCTTTACGCATCGAAGAATGACGGGACTGTAAATATTTCAACACGGCACGCGACTCATATGGGATAAATATTAGAGCAGATAAATTAATAAGAATTTAAATATAATTTCATATAATTAATCATATTTCAGCTTATGAATTCTAAATTAATCTATGTTTATATCATTGTCAAAGCATATTTTAGCAAACACGAAATTTCAGTAAAATCTTTTAAATCTGAAAAAGTCTTTACGCATCGAAGAATGACGGGACTGTCAATATTTCAAAGCGGCACGCGATGCATATATGGGATAATTATTAGAACAGATAAGTTAACAAGATTTTTAAATAGAATTTCATATAATTCATCGTATTTCAGCTTATGAAGTCTTTATTAATCTACGTATATATCATTGTCAAAGCATATTTTAGCAAACACAAAATTTCAGTAAAATCTTCTAAAATATAATTAATGTCTACTCAAGCAGATTCGCATAACCTACATTTATTCGTCAATTAATTTTAAAATTTTTACTCCCTAATGAATTTTAACCATAATGAAGCTCAAAATTTTCAAGAATAATTATATGGATAAATATTCGACCGAATAAACATTGAAAAGTAACGAAAATAACCTACGACGGGATTTGATTTTAATGCAGTGGACTTATTATATTCCACGTCATCGATAATTTTCTAAATTAAAATTTAATCGCTGAATCGCAAAACTCAGAACAACATTATGTAATAACCCAACCGACGGAGAGCAATTTGAGTGCAAAGTTCCGAATTGAATGCCGATTGGCTTCATCGACTCGACAAAGCAATTCTCTGAGTTCAATCTAAATCGGCGTGTCGCTCGGCTCAAAAGTGCATAACGGCTCCGCTCTCGGAGGCATGCAAATGATTCGTCGCGTCATCGGCGCGTACAAGTTCGCTCGGGCGAGCCGCGCGGGAAACCTTATTGCCTCGTATAACAAGAATTCTCCGAATTATACTCTCTCTCTCTCTCTCTCTCTCCCTCCCTCTCCCTTTCTCTCTCCGGGATACGTACCTCGAGGTGAGGGCGTCGCTCCACTCCGTCTCCACCATGATTCGGGGCTCCGTGTCCACGTCGTTTTCCGATATTGTCGAGGTCATTATTTGGGTGCTGCCCCGGAACCAATTGACGGTGCCGAGATTGTGTGGCCCCTGCGACATGACGCAGGTCAGCGTGAGCGAGCTGCCCGTCTTCACGATGATGTCCGAGGCGCCCATTATCCTGGCTCGGGCCTCTGAAACACACCGGAGCGCCAAGCGCCGTTTATATGCGTTCAGATGTCCTTTGGCCTTTTGTCACGTATCGACGTAGACGAGGGACTGGAGCCGTGTCATTCGCGAGCGCTCCTTAATCATTTTGGTCAGATTTTCTTAAGTGCTTGTTTGCTAGTTTGTAATTCCCGGTGTAAATTTGATCCGGGGGAGGCATGCAAACGTGGCCTACGTCCATTGGATACATTATTTGAGGGCTTGAAAGTTAAAACGTTTTTAGAGATTGGCTGAAGGACTCCTCCGAAACATACAGTGATTGGAATTATTAGTATTTAGTATTATTTTAATTTTTAGCTTTGATTGATGTAATTAAAAACGCACAAAGCCAGATATTTCTCGTTTTTTAAGAAAGTCAACTGAAACTTCAAGGTCATTTTTCTCTTCATTTTCTCTGTACTTAAGACGTTAATTTTTGTTTTAAAGTAATATACTTTCCGACGCTGTAAATGATGCTAATGTTTGTTTTTTTCTTTGAGCCCATTTTCATTATAGCCGCAGGAATCCTTTCATTCTTGGATATTCAATTCTATACGTTGTATATAATGATCATTAAAAAGGATAATTTTCTATACGTTGCTTTTATAATTAAAATGTGCATTATTTCATGTTTTACACATACGGCGAAGTAATGAATTTAATTTATTAAAAGAACGAATATATGAGATAATAATTTGAAGAAAAAAAAAATTCGTAAAATATTTAACTAATTTTCTGTTCAATGAGTAAAACGAAAATAATTTCTGCGAATAAATGTGAATAATGAAGCCGTTCAGTTATACGTCAAAATTTAAAAGTATTTGAAAAAAGTTTCTCGTAAAATTATCGAAGTTCGTTAATAAAAATCATTTTTAATCGACTGAATTCACTGATGTCTTATTTAATTTTTTTGTGCGACGGTAACGAATGGGTACTCTAATATTTCGTCAGCGTAAAAATGAATCGATAATTTTCAATCTCTTACACTGTTAAAAAAGCCTATACTGAAATTAAGGCAAATGTGTTTGAAGTTTTCTTACAAAAGCGTAATTGAAATTTCAAACACGCATCTGAATCAATTTTCAAATATTATCTTAAATTTCAAACACTTGTATTAAAATGTATTTAAAGACACTTTCTTAAAATTAAGGTACCTGCATTAATCAATATTAAATTTTCTTATTAAACTTAACAAATGTATTTTACTTTTTCATTAAAAAATGGCATTGATTTTTTTTCAAATAGTATTTTGAACATTAAGAAAATATTTGAATATAAAAACTATAGTTTTTATATTGGTTTTGCAAGGCAAAACCCCCGTTACGCCACCTAGCAAATAGTTGGACGAGACCCCCAAGCGCCCAAGGCTCCCCCACTCCTTCCTTCAACTACATGTCTATTAACTTTCAATTAAAATTAAGTAACATTAGTAAAATTAATACACTTGTAGGACATAAATGTCTTATTAATGTACATATTTAAAAGTACATTAAAAATAATATTTAAAGAGAATTTAAGTTACATTTCCATTAAAATTAAGCAATATACACTGTTAAAAAAACTTCGAACACTATTATTAAATTTAATTTAATTTGTACTTTTTAATTTCAATTTAATGTAAATGTATTTTAAATTTAATGAAAATTCTAAAATTTAATACACATTTACATTAAATTTAATAACAAATTCGTAAACTTAATATACACTTTTGTAAGAAAACTTCATAACATTCTTAAATTGTTCTTAAAATTAATGACATTTCTAATAGTGTAAGGAAAATTCATATAATTTTCCATTAATTTTAATTAATAGCCAACATTTGAAATTTTCGTCACAATTTGGTTTTGAAATCCAAGTTAATGGCAGTACTAATCTTCAAATTAATGGAAAAATACCTTAAATTTTCATTAATAAACTGCATCTTAAAATCATTTCAAAATTTTATTATAAATATGCCTTAAATTTCAAAACTTTTTTAACAGTGTACGTATACAAGTAATTATTCAAATTAATACGCAAACAAATTTAATGCCTGACGGAAACTCTACAGAATTCGTAAAACGTATAAACGGATAATGAATATTACATTGTGCGTATTTTACCCGACATACATATAATTATCGACAATGCTTTTTTTTAAATATTTTACAATGCGTTTGTTTGGAAATTAAATAATAGATCAGAATTTTCGGGGGTGCCGCAAATCGATATTACAACGCAATTTATAATAATTAATAATTGGCAGCTTTATCGGAATGCGCTCTACTTTTTTAACGATCGGATAAGCAAACTTTTTTTTATCGCGAATTTTCATTTCGAATTATTCGTACCTTCCATTTTCATTCGGTTATTCCGAACTTCAGCGCACTTTTTTCTAATGGCTGCAGTAATTGCTTTTGCGCACCAAGTTCACGCATTAAGTCCGTGCCTAATAAATCTACAGAACTGTATTATACGGAGCCCTTTTAATTCTCTTAGGTGCGTCCATTATATAAATAAAGAGGCTTTCTGTCCCGAGCGATGCCTAAAAAGGCCGAGAGAAAGGAAGAGCGAAGGAATTCAGCGATAAAAAAAGGCGGGAAGGCTGTTTAGTCAGACGGAGCTTTTTTATCACCCGGCGTCGCTGGGCGCTCTTCAATCTTTCTGTCCTGCTCTCTCTCTCTCTCGCAAAAGGCTACTTCATTTCGGAGAGACGAAAAAGCGCGCTCTTATCGTTCGCACGCAGCTGTGTACCGCCCCCGCCATCCTCCGCAAACAAAATCTCCGCGAGAGCGAGCGCGAGAGACAGAGAAAACCACGAAGAGGATTCCTGCCCCTCTCCTTTGCATTCGCGCGCGAGCGCCCGTACAAGCGCAATACAGGAAAAAAAGCCTTGTTCCGACGAGCCATTGGCCCGGAAGAGGTTAAGCGCTTTCCCGGGGTATAATTATGACGGTATAAGTAATGCGGCTCGAGTAGATTTTCCCCGACCGGAGTGCTCGCGCGCGTGCCATAAATTGCCCTTCAAGCTTTCTCTTTGCAGCCGCTCGCGCTCCCTACCATTCGAGGCATCTTTAACGAGCAAATGTACCGTCATTAACGAGCCATTCAAGAGGGCGACCGTTTGTCGTGCCGGGCGAAAACTTGAGCAAGAGTGAAAGAACACAAAGACGGAGCCGAGTCGTACGTGTATGCCCCCCCCCCCTTCCCCGACGGGAGTGAAAGCCTCCCGGTAAAAGCTTAAAAGATTCGTATTGAAAGTTAAGGTTCTTTAGTGGCGGGAGAGAGAAAGAGGTTGCTTTTCGGAGGAACCGATGCCACTTGGAAAACAAAACTTTATCTCTTCACCGGCACGGCTTCTTTTCTCTTGGGCTTTTTCTCTCGCCCCCTTCTTGCTTTTGTTCCTCGGCCCTTGGGCCGGGGCAGCGGCGAATTTAATGAAAGTTCCCACGAGAGGACTTTAATGCCTTTTATGATGTGGATGTAATGGATATAGCCGGGATGCTTCGCTTTTGCTCTGACGCAGTTCCAGCGTTGATCGGCAATTATTTGGAAGAGCAGTTATGGTTATTAAGGTAATTCGTAATTGAAGCTGATTAAAAGTAGCGGAAGAAGCTAAAATCGAAATTTTACTGGTCGCCGTTGGCGAGCGAATTATTTCAATTGATTACTTTGAAATTTCATTAAAGTTTATTGTTATAATAGATAGTTACATTGCCAGCAAAATGATTTGACAACTAATTGCGATTCTCTGAAATTTTGGAAATTATTGCAATGTAACAATTTGACTAAGAAATTGAAATTTACCGCTAGAATGGCAAGGCGAATTAAAGGGATTGAATTAAAGTTTTGAGATGCACTTGTTAAAATAATTGATCTAGAAGCCGACTTGAGCGGATAAAATAGTAAAAGCGAATTTCTAATTAATTTCCTTTTTGATCTCATTACGGACAGACAGAAGAAATTAAATACTTAAATATTATTTGTTCGTTTGCTGAACCTGGAAAATAGATATTTTCATTCGGTTGCTTCCCTGATTGTTGTGCCAACAAATATTCAAGTACCAAAATCTCCATATTCCCGTGCAGCAATAGAGTTAAAAATTAGGTCAATCGAAAAGTCTTTACGTTCTTATGATGATGCCACACCAACTTTTCAGGCAGATTATTTCTGCAGTTGAGAGCACATCACCTCTTTAGCTTTCAAACTTTAATAATCCTCCTTTCAACCATTCTTTTAGTACCTCTGTATTTTAATTGAAGCGATTAGTAATATTATTAAGTGAACATTCAACCGCTAATACTTTATACTATTAAAACTTATAGATAGGATAATATTACAAACATTTCCCTGGTAGAATTTCCAGCATTGAAAATGATCCAGAAAATAGTTAATAGATAAGTCCCGTGGCTATTTAATAGGTCGCGATAAAATGCTTTTTTCACATGATTTCCCTATTAAATGGGCTGATAATTTTCTTTCTAATTGACATTGGCTATTAAATAGCTAAGAAAGTTATTGCTGTAATATGAAATATATCCTAAAATAACAAGATAAGTTTTACCTTGTAAATACGCTAGAAAAATTTCCACATTTTAAATTGCCAAAAAATTTGATTTTAATAGCCAAGAACTATAGTTATCAGCTTTCATTATAGAATATTAAACGTAAATAAACTAATATAAAATTAAAATAAATATAAATATAGTGTGCATAATTTGATTTTCTTATGTAGACGGACGATCGGTAAAACTCTCTTCTAGTGTGACATTGAGTGTCACATAGCCTTACTTTTTTAGAACATTGAGATTAGCTACTTAGTACCTTAAAAATGGGTTAAAGTTTTTACTCTATTAAATGTTTAGTTTATGTGAAAAAAAAAAGTTTCATGCTAGGAAATTATATTCTAAAAAGGTTAGCTCGTTCCTACTCAGTCTTTTCTTTTGCTACCTATTTCCTAGGTAAGAAATATTTTCCATTTCTACCAGGAGTAGGTAAGCTATGGGGTTTCTAGCTCATGAGCCAGAAACCCCATAGGGTTTTGGGGAGAGGGGGAAGCTGAGCCA
>JAWWEM010000010.1:7621049-7650408 GCA_035582935.1 Ormyrus thymus
GGCTCAGCTTCCCCCTCTCCCCAAAACCCTATGGGGTTTCTGGCTCATGAGCTAGAAACCCCATAGCTTACCTACTACCAGGGATTATGATGTTGAGTAGTGCAAAAAAATTCTACTTTGTATTCACAAGAACATCCGCATTTTTCTGCGAATGACTTGAGCAAACAAATTAAAAAGTTATACAATGATTGATTCGGGTCAACTTATATTTAAATTAATTTATCTTTATAAGTATTTTGCTTTATTAAATACATCTTATTTTAATAAAAATGAAATTATATTAGTGTTCATTATACAGATTGATTTATCATGGTATATAATCCAGCTTTAAAGAGTAGAATTAAATTATAATTTTGCATAAAATTTCAATATTAATTTATTGATATCGTTTATGCACTGTTACATTATGAAATAAATATATTAAATTGCGCCCCTTGAAGCTCATTAATATTTCGAAGTAACAATAAAACAATATTCATTATAAATTGCATGCAGAAACAATGAAAAATGCATTAATGAAATCTTTATTAAAATGAACGTTAATCATAATGCACTTGCCGAATAAAAAATATCAATACAAAAAAGACCTCGTTTAAATTTAACATCGATGAATCGGATTTTTTCCAAGCTGCATTGAAACGCTTGAACATTAACGAGCAGTCGTAACCCGTCGCACAAGACTTGCAGGCTCCTGAAAATCTCCTCCAGCTCTCCTGGCCGAAGCCCGCCTTCATTGCCGCGACTCATTGCGTCTCGCGCCACCGAGCGAGGCCATGCACCAGCTCGCTCGTAAACTCAGAAAATTTCAAATTTTAACCCACTCACGGCTCGACGAAGCTCGCGATCGCGAGACTCAGCCACGTGCCAAATTCTCGGAGGCAAAAGCTTCGCCGCGTGGGGGGGGGGGAGAGAAAAATAGGAGCTCGACTTTTTAATACTGCCCCCGGCTTATAAAAGCGGCTTGATCCGCGTAACGGCTGCCCGAGACACCTGCGCCCGGACAGCCGAGTTCGAGGAGCGAGCGGTAAAAAGTCCGCGGAAGCGAGAGAGAGAGAGAGAGAGAGAGAGTCGTTACTGACCACGCAGCTTTTTTCTCTTTAACGTGCAGCGCCTCGTTCTCTTTTACGCGCGCGGACCTCTGGCTTTTATATGCGTGGCTCTGGTCTGCTGCTTCCCTGTTTTAGTCGGGAAAAATGCGTGAAGATGACACGGTTTTTTTTTTTGTCTTTATACCACCTGCTTTTGACAAAGTGAACTCCACCTCAAGTTAACAGCGCTTTTGGGTAATTACTGAAGTAAATGAATTTTTATCAAAATTTTGTTCAGTCAAGAGCTTTGAGAGGGAATTCGGGAATTATTTTTAATGAAACTTTCTGGCCGGTGCTGGTAATTGAACACTTTTCAAAGTAATTAGCATTGGGATAAGTTTCAAGCTTAGGTCACACATTTTCATCAGGCAACTTGCTAAGCATTTTCAAAACAAATTCCACGCAAATATCACCGACTTTCTGTCCTCCACTTGAACGAACCACTAATTTTCAGTGCCGCGCCGCGGAGAACGAGAAATCGCGGAGCAAAAAACGAAAAAAGCTCCAGTGGGACACAGCGGGGGAGGTCGCGGGGGCCGTGCATTTCAAAAAGCTGAAAAGTTTTCAGAATCGAACCGCTGAACTTCCAGCCGTATATTTCCTACATCGTCGCGCACACGTCGCTCACGAACGAGAGAGAGAGAGAGCGGCACATAACACTTTTCATAAAGCCTCCTTCGCCTCTTGCACAGTGTGCCGTTCGCTCTTGACCCCAAGCGCCATATTGCGATATTTGCATGCGAAATCAGGCTGTCGCTGCTGCTTTACCTTCGGCTTTGTACTTAAGAAATACAATTTATTCAGGAAATTTATTCCGTGCCTTCGCCCTCCTTCTCTCTTTCTCTCTCTCCTCCACCTCTGACCTTTTCTTAGAGTCCCGCCGATCGACGTTCTTTAATGCAAGCCAGGGGGGAAGAGAGCTTTTTCATTAGACGTCTTCCGCGAGGCGATCCGCTTTAATTTTGAATGAAAATTTTTAATCTATAATCAATATTGCCAGTGTTTTAGTTCTTGCGGCTGACGAAAGGTTTTCAATTTAAGATTTAAAAAATAATGTTTTTTCTTAAACTAATTGCGATTTAGTCATGTATTATTTTATACTACAGATTCGACTTTACGGAGAACAATAATTAATATATATAATCAAATATATGAATACCGAAGAGCAATATGCGTACTGGAATAATATAGATAATAAATTATTATTCATTGAACAAATCCCCTACAACGAATAAGTTACATTATTTCCCCGGTAAAACTATTTTATTTTTCATTTATTATTTTTTTTTATTAAAAGATAAAGGCCACGATAAAGGCCAACATCGGGGAGCTTTTAAAGCGGAGGCTCGTAACCCGCATGACAATCATAGCAGAAATCCTGCTTCTAAACTCGGCGGCAGTACATTCACTCCTGCTCAATTCCCAGTGCGCCGAAATTAATAAACGCTCCAGTAAGGTAGACCAGCCAAGCATCGTTCATCATCCGGCGATAGATCGCGCGACTCGTCGCTCAGCGGGTAGTTCGCGCAGCCGCGATAAATCGACGAGAGAAGCGCCGCGCGGTCTGCTCCTCTCTCTCTCTCTCTCTCTCATGCTCTAGATTGATTGCTTAAGCAACCATCTACTCTCTCTCCCTCTCTCTCTTTACCTTCACTTTATTACCGTTCATTTAGTTACACAAGGCGCGAGAGCGTTATCGCGTCAAGCGGGTCATCGCGGGGGAGCTGCAGATGAAAAGGGAGCGTAGCGAGTCAAGGCCGTTAGTTAATAGGAATTTCAGTCTAATAACAGGCCCGGGCTAACCATTACAAACGCATCGGCATTTTCACGTCCATTTGTCATTGGACTCGCCAGTCCATAAGTCACTCTCACTGACTCGTCCCTCCGCTGCGCGCCTGCGCGGCTCGCTCCCCTCCCCGGCGCGTATTACAGTCCCCGCGTCCGTGTGCCTCGGAACGCACACACTATAAATCCGATTAAGCTTTCGCTTCCCGACACGCCGCGCCGCTGGATAATGGCAATTTGCTATGTGGGCCTCGGCTGCGCACGTCGGTCTTGCCTTCCATCTGCCGTTATGATCCGCTTGTAGCTGCAGCAGCGTCGCCGGGAGAGAGGGGAGGAAAGAGCTTTTTTCAGAAAAGCTGCGCGCCGGATTTTTTGCCCCGCGGAGACTCTGACGTATGATTTATCGCCCGGAATGGCTTTCGAGAAGTTTGGCGAGAGTCTTGCGAGAGAAGGCAGAGATAGTTTTTAGCTTCGGACGTCAGGTTTGATGCGCGGCGTATGACTATACCGGGAAAAAAAAGAGCGGAGCTCGACTGAAAAATTTTAATGGATTTTTGACCTGAATATTGATGAAAAATTCAACTGCGGAAGCCGAAGTTTTTTTTTAAAGCCGCGATGGGATATCACTTTTTTTCCTCGCAACTGACATTTTGCAAATTAGCTTACTCAAACAGAAGGAACTCCCGGATATTGTATAAATATTTATGGGCATCGCGAGAAATTCCCGACAGATGCATACTCGGGGCGCACGGTCTCGAAGCTCCCTCCTTTTACTCTCGTCTCTTCAGCGATCCGGCATCTCTTTCGCGTGCATTTTTCGTGCGCGACGTCCTCTCCCCACCTCCCCGGCTTTAGTTCAGCGGATCGGCCGGGGTCTTAAAGTTGGGAAATGAAGTTTCGCCAGTAGTGCCTCGTATCTCTCTAGCCCCGTGACTCCGATTTTTCCCCTCTCACTCGTACATTCGTTCGGGAGAATTTGCGAGACTTTAGGGAGTCTCCGCCTGCTGATTTACGCGGGCGAGTATATTTACGCTCGGCGGGCCCGTTGATTTATTTATCGCGAGGCGAGCGGCGCCTATAATTTTGGAAGCGCCCCATCGAACGTTAGCCCATGTAAAAGAGAGGGGCGGGGGGGGGGGCGAAAAGAGAGCGAGTTATAGGGGAGCGGGAAGAGAGAGGGGGAAACGGCTGACGTCGCGAGAAACGAGCGCGAACAATTGCGCCGCTGATGAAAATCGTTTTCGCGCGATTCGGACAATAGGCGGTAGTAGTGGCGCAACTGCAGCGCCGGGGGAGGGGAGACTTTGCTCGGCGGCGGCGGCGGCTGCGGATCTTCGAATCAACGAGTTGTGCGAAAGTTTAGTTGCTGCGGGCGCGGACTCGCGCGCGGCCTTCTATAGCGACATAAATTTTGAAAGCTTTTCTTTGCTTGTCGCTCGGGCGCGAGCGCGACTCTTTCTCTCCTCTTTTATTTCTGCCTTTCTTTTTTCCGAGGTCGTTAAACGGAGTTTAATGTTGCAGAATGTTACCCTCCGTCTCCTCTTCCCCCGGTCTTTTTTAGTCGGGCTTCTCTCTTTTTCGAACGGCCGAGGCTGCGGGCGGACCGACAGTCGACTATTGTATCGGTAATTACGCGGGCTCCCGGTAATCTTTTCGAATTGTTAGCGCGCGGAATTCGAGCGGATGCCTGTGATGTTTTGGAGATTACTTGCATTGTCCGGGTCACAGATGCGTTATTAATTATTTTGATGCGGAGTTCTAGTTTAAATGTACGTTTCCCGAACAATGGGGCCCTTCTTATTAAAATAAAAATGAAGGGTAGAACTTCAATGATGTCGAGCGACTGTGGTATAATTGCGAAAGTTTCGTGAATTAAAGAGAAAGAACTTTTATTCGCGAAAGAAAAGGAATTAGGGCGTCACTAAGCCAAACTATTTTTGGATCGAACTGAATATGGCGCTTAAAATCCGGAGATTGATTAAATTCAATTTTTATACAAATTAAACTATTTCGAGTTTTATTATTAAAAAATGCTTGGTGCTAAAAGAAACTAATAAAAAAATTTACATGCGGGAATTTTCGTTTAAATTAAAATTTAAAACAGCACAAAAGTATTTTTTTTTTTCACGGAAAAAAGAAATAATGATATTTGCTGAATTTAAATAAATTCAGTCGACTTTCGAAACAAAGGTACGGACATTTTTTCAATAAAAATATTCAATCCAATTTCACAACGGCCAAGCGCAAAATTCTCTTCCAAAAACCAAAACAAGAACAAGGATTAACAGAAGACACAGTCTACCTCGTAACTCGGAACTTGCAAGCATTCCGAAAACTTCCTTAAAATGCGAAAAATCTCGAAACTAATAAAAGCCGCGGGCTTCGAGAATCACGACCGGCGCGTAAAAGGAGAAACCCTCCCCCAGTTATAGCTTACACGACGTGCCGCCGTATTCGACCGTACGCGCGCAGGGCCGTAAAAACACGCGGCGAAAAGGCGCGGGGAGGGAGGGCGCGAAAATTTGCCAACGCCAACGCCTCGATTTCGCAGTTAACGCAATTAACGGCCGTAGGCCCCTGCAATTAAGCATACCGATAATTCCAGAAGCGGAGCGGCTCTCCCGTCGTAAAAGAGGGAGGAGGGGTGTCCTATTAGGCTTATTGCTCTTTATCTAAATGTCGCGCTTTATCGCTGGAAAAAGAGCTACGTTAAAGCGGACAACGGGCATAAGCTATTTCTCATGAAGATATCAGCCGGAGCGAAAGGGGGAAGAGGAAGTGCGCTCGTCTGGCCTAACGCCGAGTGTAACTACTCGCGCGCGCTCTCTTTTATACGGCCTCGCGGGCATATACACGTAGCAGCCGCGTACATAAAGAGAGAGCGAGAGAGGGGGGGAAGTATCTTATCGGACGTCCTTCTCTAAAGCAAAGTGCGCCGAGCAGAAGGAACAACTTTGATCGCCCCTATCGATTCCGGCCGAAACCGCGCTGCTCGAGTCCGTTTCGAGAGTGCCCCAAAATAAACAAGTCCTCTTCCTCTCTCCTCCGCTCGAGAGCCGTCACGCAGGACTAAACCCCCGTTTGTTTCTCTCTTGCTCGTTCCCTCGTGATGCCCGCTCGGCTCGTCTGTGTACAAAGCTCGACTCTCAGCGGTTTTGTGCCGTGCGCAGCCTCCGAAGGACGGCTCGCTTATCTACCGCCAAGTGGTTACCTGGCCCGATGTACCGGCGAGCGATGTTGTTTTGATTAATTGCCGTTATTTCCCGGGAGCGCTTGTCTTGCATAGTCGGGGATACGTTGCCGGGCACTCGTTGATTTTGATTTGACTTGGAGGAGTTTTGCCAGGAGAGGGCGAGCCTCGGTCAGTATCGGATTAACGAGCTTGTTCTTATACCGGTCGAGAGGTTTATGCCCCCGCCGTAAGTTCGGAGGGGCTATTTTTCCTCGAGGACCCTTTCTTTATTTTCTCGGGGGTTATTAAGCGCGAGAGCTCGTTTCCCTCCCCGTTTTTACTTCCCAGGGACGGGGGGACGAGGCGATAAATGGACGGAGCCGACGATCCTCGCGCGAGCTTGCGTTTGATGGACTCTGCTCCGGGCGCGGATGGTTCGTAATAAGCCGCCCAAGTTGTAAGGAGGTGATGCTGGCTTCTTTTTTTTATCGGATATCGGCAGCTTGACGCCCGACTACAGCGATCTTTACGTACTTCTCGAGCTTTTTTACGTTCCCAGTCGACTAACTGTTTCCGTCGACGATTTATCGATTTCGGAAATAAACCGACGAATTCTTCCCGAGCATATTTCTGGCGAGTTCGAGCAACTGCGCGAGCGATATATCTTCCTGACGAATGGCTCAGGAAATTCATAATGTTTACCGCGGAGCTCGCGCAAACACACGCAGAGATATTCTAATAACGCCGCAATCTGATAAAACGCTCAGCAAATTTCCCAAGTTTGATGCCATTAAACGGCTCGCGGGGTAAAAACTTTCGCGAGCGCGGCAAAAACAAGTTTTCACTCGCCGGGGGGAAGCTCGCGCGCGGGGGGCGCGGAATTTTTCAAAGAAAAATCCACGGCAGCCTGATCATTAGACGCGATTCGCCGGCAGAAAAGCGACCTGGCGTGCATGTTATTCATGCTTAAACGTGACTTATGTCCGCTTTCTAAGCGCGCGCTATTCGTATCGCCGAGCGAAAAGACGTACACACGCCACATATATAATAAAGTGCAGTGGGTGGGGGAGGAGGAGGGGAATATAAAGTTTTGCCTTTTCATTTCTTTCGGGGCTGCGGCTTGCTTCGCGAGCGACGATGCCGCCCGTTTATTCTCAATTCCGTCCTTGATTCTCATGCAGGTCGGCTTCCAGTTTTTCGGGCTTTTTTCTCTCGGCGATCTGCCTTGACATTTTGTTGCTTGGTTTTCTTTCATTTCTGCAGTTTGCACGGTCGCGCGCATGAGCCAGCGGTTCTTTAGAAACGCGATTTTTCGTACGTATAGCGTAAGCTCGTTGTCGGTCGCTTGTCGCACTGCACGCGCTGCTTTTCACGAGGGAGAGAGGGAGAGGGTAAAGCTCTTATTCCGCGCGTAAGTGTCGCGACTGGTCGACTTTTTCAAGGAAAGCGCCGCCCTCCTTTTCATCACTTACTCCCGCGCGACTCTCTTTCTCGCGCCGCGAGCTTTTTTTTCCCTTCTTTTTCGTCCGAATTTTGCCACTGAATTCTCCGAGCTTCTTTAAACGCTGTAACCCCACCGACGTCTCGGCTGCGGAACCCGTTTTCTCTCCTTTCCCGCGCGCAAATCCGACATTATTCCGAGCGGCGCCCTGTATTTCCGCAGCAGAAATTTCCTGCAAAATCTAATCTATTTCTTTTTCTGCTTTCGAGCCAGCGTGAAACAGTCTTTTTCTTCGCCGACCCCGCGAAACTGGGGAAAATCTTTTCGTTTGACTTTTTATTTGTAAACCGTTTAAGTAAAAGTGCAGTTACTGGTTTTACAAACATTTAGGTACGATTTACCTGCTAAAACGTTTTAGTTTTTATTTCAGGAGACCAACACATTTCTGCCCCAAGACCGTTTCAGTCTTAGCTCTCTTAATTAAATGTTAAATTCGCGGCATGTCTTTCTGTCTTTATATATCTTAAGAATTGCACTAACGAAGGCTTCTCTTTTTTTACTTAATTTCGGTTTAAAAATGCCGCTCAGATATTTGTATCAAAATTAACGGTTGTTTGCTAATGGAGTATTGCCATTAGCTTGCATTCTGGTTTGCGGAAAAAAAAATTGTGAATTTAAAAAACCTTTTTCCATTGCACACAGAATAGTCCGAACGAACTAAAAGAGACTTCAATGTGGTTCAGTTTAGAGGCTCTTGACTAGTCCCCTTATGAAAAATTGTGAAAATCGGATTAATTGTTATAGCGAAGCATTTTGAGGTTTTATAGCCTTAGCAATCAAGAGAGAAATAATAGAATTTTTATTCTTCACAAAGGTATTTGGGGACGAAACAAAAATTTAGCTAATTTTTGTTTCCTCATTTAAATCAGGTTAATAACATTTTTAAAAGATATTTTTGTTAAATTCAAATTTCAGTATTATTAGATAAACAAAGTTTTAAGTCGCAATTTTTTTAATTTGTCAAATTTTTGGCATGAAAATTTTTTTGCGGGTTCACGATAAAATAAAATAAATCAATTAAAAAGAAATTTTTTTTTCGAAAGTCTAATGGTTTAAGAAAAAACGTATAAAAATTTTTATATTTATTTTAGAATTCACAATTCCTTTATTCCGTTATATTAACAGTATGCTTCTGTTGCAAATTTTTTCTGGATGAAACAGTTGCATTTCTTTCTAGAATTTACTGCACGGAGAGAAATATTTCAATAAAAATTACTAAACTTTCTGGTAATGCAAGCACAGACTGCCAAAACCTAAAAAATTACCATACTTTTTAGTAAATTTTACTGAAATTGCAAGATCATTTAAAAAAATTACACGAATTTTTATTAAAATTTACTAAAAAGTATGGTAATTTTTTGGGTTTTGGTAGTCTGTGCTCGCTTTTCTAAACAGTATAGTAATTTTTACTGAAACTTTTTCTCCGTGTGCTCAATAACATAAAAGCTCGTCATAATATGTCACAGCTTATGATATCTGATTGCAGACATCATAAAGTAGATAATTCATAGAGGAAGCAGACGCATGAGCGCGAGTATGCAAACGATAGAAAGAAGGAAGAATTTTCGGGCGCACCAATCTCTTTGTAAACTTATAACGTTCAGGAATGTACGTAATATAATATGTACCCGAAAGTTGTTATTGTTGACTCTTTTCATCATTGCACGTTTCTTTGATGTATTATATGCTTTAAGGGAATCTCGGACAGGTTCGTCACAATACGTGTAACTTTATAGCACGGCCCATCTGGTTTATGTTTATCTTTCGTCAAACTTCGTCACCCGCCTCGCGTTGTATTTCACAACTGTTAGCTCGAATTTTTGTTTTTCATAAATTATTATGTTACCTTTTCTTTTTTTATGATGGCGGCTACCTTGCTAACCTATCATTCCGTGGTCGAAAATGCCTTAAAATTGTTTTAATAACGAAAAATACACAATTTACTGTAACTGTCAATTTTTACTCCGACATCCCCTTAAAATAGAAACACGTAATTACTATTCAAGCCAATAAAATTACAAGACTAAAAGAAAAAAAAGACGCTATTGCCAACTTAAGAATACATAATAACTAATAGTTGTTTGAACTAGTCATAACTTTATTTTCTCATCAGTGTAGTTAGATTCTTACCTCTGGATGTTTATTGCTGCATTCTAATAACGACCAGTCTTTCACTGTAGTGTGATAGATGTAATAGTTAATGTGAGGTTCTTTATTGGACAACTCAAGATTCGGTTCGCACCCGTCGACGGTCGCCGGAGATCTGGCGGTTCGCCCGCCGTCGCGACCGTTGACGGCGAGCGGTCCCACGCTCAAAAATGCACGCTCTGCAGTTTTGAGCGTGAGACCCACCGGGCAGCACCGCTCACTGCTGACATGCCCGAAAACCGACGCGCAACGGCCGCGCGCTTCGTAAGACGAAGCGCGCAGCCGCCGAGCGCGGGTCCTCGGATGGCCAAGCTCATCCGTGACAGTAGATAATTAATTATAGTAATAGCATAAAATTTATTAATTTGTAACAGAAAATGGTGGGTGAAACCGCATTTGCATTTGCACAGATAAATTGGTTATTTATTTGCAAACAAAATCATACGACAGGTATGTTCCCCTTTTACCGTAGCCTACGCAATACGTAGATGTAAGGAATATATACGTCAAAGAGAGTTCTGAAGTGCGGTACAAAACTCGCGTTGTAGATCGTGTATCCTGCATTGAACAGGCTCCCTAAGTGAAACAAGTATTGATATTTTCAATATTAATTACCATATAGTAAATGAAAATGTCGAGTTCGGTAATTATCGGAGTCAAAAGTGAATTCCACGAAGGAAATTCTACGTGGATTATATCGCTTCGAAACATTAATTTTTCTACAAATTGTAGGATTGAATTTTTTCGAGTAATTTCACCTTTATTTATTATTAATAATTGCGAAACGATTTGGCGACTATCTCTTGAAAAAAACACAATTACTTTAACAAATTGTAGCAAAAAAGAAGGTCTAGTAATAGTTCATGTTACACTTTCCACTTGAACGTATTCAAAATCGACACACATATTAGAAGGAAGTTATTATCAATCGTTCTCAACATATACGTTCGCAAAATTGTTAGACGTAAATTTCATAATAAACTGTCATTGCTTTTGCGATGAAGCATATATTTTGAAAATAAAAATTGAAGCCGAATTTAGCAATTTTAGGAGTAAAAAATTATGCAATTGCAAAACTTTTGAAAAAGTTTTACTAGATGATACTTTCAGCGACATTGCATTTATAATCGATAAAGTACAAATACCTGCTTACAAAATGTTATTGGCTGTTCACAGTAATGTTTTCAAGGCTACGTTTACACACGATATGAAGGAAAATAATAGCAAGGAAGTCAAGGTCACAGACATTAAAAGTGAAATATTCAAAAAGTTATTACAATACATTTATACAGAAGAAGTTACAGATCTAGATGAAGTAGTCGACGAAGTTTTAATTGCTGCTGAAAAATACGCTATAGATGGATTGAAAGATATTTGCGAAAAAATTATTATCAAGACTTTAAGTATTAAAAATATTATTAAGTATCTAAATATATCAGATATTCATAACTCTGTGAAGATCAAATCTAAATCTTTAGAATATATAAAATTAAATATAAAAGAAATTGTAAAAGATCCTCAAAATAAGCAGTTGTTTAGAGAAATGCATCCTGATTTAACATTCAGTATTGCTGGCTGAAAAATTTTAAAGTAATCGTAAAAATGATCTGCAGAGTGAAAAGATAATTGTGATCATTCTGGGAAATTCGAGGTAATAAAAAAAAGATATTTTTTTAAACTTTGGGCTATTTATATAGAAGTAACATGATATTTGGCAACAGCTAATACAATTTTAAAAATCACAGCCAAGCAAACAATACTTTTTGCAAACCAAATACCACGTAAACATGAAGAAAGAAAGGACCTAGAATAACGTATTAAATAAGACACAAAGCAGCTCTTATCAGTAGCTATAAGAAATTTGAACAGTCAGAATGTCAACTTTCTGCTCTCCTTCTTCCCCTCTTCTGTAGGTCAGGAATGGTGCACAAGAAAACACATGAACGAAAAAGTGTACATCTGAAGCGTCAAGAAGTAAATAAGCTTCTCTCTCTGTATACTATAGTTCAGTCGTGAGCTAAATTATTAGGCGCGAAATATGAAATAGATAAATAATTCAACAGAAAAATTTAAACTTTATTTTTATTTTATGTTAAATTGAGTAAATCTTATTATAAAAAGATTTACTTTATTTTATGTTTAATTTCTAAAAAAAAGAAAAATGAAATTTATTTTTATTTATTTATTTATTATCTATTAATTAATCAGTAGAGTTACATAAACATAAATAGAGTTACATAAATTAAAGATAAACACAGTTATCTGTCGGCGGGACTGATTGCTGACTTATATCTAAAACTTAAAACTAGTAGTCTTAATTGTATATAATTTGTAACCACAGCCTGTTTATTGCGTATAGAAAATAGCTTAATAATAATAATACAGTGATTTTGTTTTAATCTAATTATTTGATCTAATCCATTCTTTTAATTTTTTTTTCTTGCTTTTCGTAGTTAAATTTTTTAAATTATTATTTTTTTTGCTACTTATAGTTTTACATCTGATCGGAACTTGTATAAGTTTCTTTCTTGCACTGCCTTTTGAAGATGAATGTATAGAGGTACAAAGTTATGATTTTGTTTATGATTTTCAACAGTTTTTTCTGTAAGTCAATGTTGGTAAAGCATTGGAGTAAGCCCCAGACTATAATTCCATAGCTTATTCCAATTATTTTGTAATTAAACTGAAAATAATTATTAAATACTAGTAAATTAAAATGCTGTTGCGTACTTTTTTTAAATTTTTTTATTCAATTAAATGTCCACGGCTTCTTTTTTGCTTAAACTGCGTAAACGACAGTTTCGATTATAACGTCGTTTCTGCCTATACCAGTAATTTCCGTATAAAAATTTTATTTCATCAACCTATACGACACTTGATACAAGTTGTTAATAGAAATTTTTTTTACACCGGTCGACTTGGACTTGATAGCTCGAGCGTGACGGGTGCGACGAGTCCCTTGGATTTCATTATTGCAACGTAAAATATGCAATGTATATGCATACAAAGGCACATAATCCTCTTCGGACGCTTTGTGTAGTATAAAATTTCTTTTACGAGTGAAAAGCCCTTCGCGAGCTATTCCCCCGCTTGTTCCTGGCCAATGTATAACCGAGTCCGCCAAGTTTGTGTCTCTAGAGCTAAAACTGAGATTAGTTTGTCAGCTTGAAAATTACTCGGAAGATTATTTTGACGAAGTTTGCGAATTATTTCAAAGTTAATCATTATCATGCGCGCGGCATTAAAGTTTTGAAATAATTAAACTTGTTATATGCTAATCAAGTGTTGAAAGCGCGACGCGGTGGCGCCGCGGCTCGTCCGAAAAACACGTTCGCGGGATACGCGCGAGCGGCGGAAGCGCGAAATTGCGTTAATTGCGCAAATGTTTAATAAAAATCTGACTTCGCCTTTCTTAACTGCTGTCCAGATTTTGTTTAACTCCTGCCTTGGGGATAGGTCTGAGTTTCTCATTATAAACTTTGCCACTTTCGCGATTCGCTTTTCGACTGAAGTATTCGGAAGAAGAGGCGGAAGGAATTAGAGTTACTTTTTCGAAAAGATTTCAAAAGATTTCAAAAGAAATCAAATTTACAAGTTTACTTGCGCTCAGTTCGCCTGCATACACCGCTGCTTCAATTCATCTCCTAAAATATGCTATAAATTTTAAAAGAGCATGATCAAATCGCGAGAACTATGCATAATTTTTCACTGCTAATCATGTCGAAGTGTTCCTATCTCCGAAACTATTATTTAAAACTCCAGCAAATCTCCCTCGCTCATCGCTATCAATAACGTCACATCGGCCATTCGGCGCAAATCCGTGCATATTCGCTTTAAAATTAATCTATCAATCCGTCTGCGCTCGATAACGACGAGAGAGCGAAAGAGAGGGTGGGAGAGGGAGGCGCTTAAAGAGAAAAGAAAGAAAAAAGAATAAAGCGCGAACAAGTTCTCCGGCGACGACGACAGATCAATCTCCGATAATTCATCCGAACTTATACGTACTTATAATGTATAAGCGGCGCTAACGCAGTCGGCTAAACTTTTAAAAACTCCATCAATCCACGTATAATATTCGCCTTTTGCTCGCGCACGTACTGCTTTCGCATTTTCTTCGCTTCCTTACGTTTTATACACTTCAGCTGCAGCGGCGATTGTATTTTAAGCGTCCCGGAGTTAGCTCCAAGTTCGACCGATCGCCCCGGCAGAATCATGGTCAGCGCGAGCTTATTCGCTCGCGTTTAAACAAGTTCGGCCGCCTCGTGCTTGCGCCTCGAGCAACAAATCTTTCCCAATGCCTCTTATTGCGCATTGAATTTGGAACTTGATATTCAATAGCGATGGGATAAATATTTTATTAACGAGAACTAAGCTATTTACGTTTACCCGCGCAGCTGTTATTTTTTAAAAGCGTGATTATAAAAGCAATCATTTCCCGTCAAGGAACATTATGCGCGACTACAAAAAGGGATCGAACGAGCCGTTCAATATTCTTTAAACTTATCCTGCCTATAAACCTTCAAAATACAAGCGTCATCTATTACTCAGCGTAACAACGGCGCAGAACGTTAATAAACGACACTAAAAAAGGAGAGGGGGTCGATATTAAACTCGCTTATTTCGCATACACCAATCGATCATCCTCCTCGGGCTCGACAGCTTACACGCAAAAAAGGCGTTCAAGAAACGTGAAACACGAAGAATTAAACGAGAGGTAGCAGGCTAAAGGCAGTAAAAGAGGAAGGAAAGGAGAGAGAGAGAGAGGGAGAGCAGGGGAGATCAGACTAGCTGCAGCTGGCTCGCGGAGTTATCCGTCGATAAGCGATCTCGGTGCCGCGCAGACACACACAGCCGCCGCCGCTGGCACATCTACGGAAACTGCGGGAGGAGAAGGAGGAAGAGGAGGAGGAGGTCGAGAAAGTATCGACTCCCAACAGGTGTAGCAGCCCGATAAGCCAGCAGCCGACGCGATGCCGGGCACAGGAACGCGAGCGAGCTTTAAGCTCGGCTCGGCTTAAGGGTCGTTTTCGATTTGAAAGTTGGCACTGCGCAACTTCCTTCTCCTATCCGGGGGCTTCTTTTTATCTCGCTCGGACCGCTCGCTCGCTTCCTGTGTTTTCGCGTTTAGCGAGTTTCACCGCGATGACGACGACGACGAGGACGACTACGTCGTCGGGATGACCGGAATCTTTAATTTGGCGCCCGGCTTCCGCCGGAGTTTAGGACAAAGATTCTTCGAGCGAAAAAGTTTCGAGGATTTGCGCCGCTGCCGCTGTTCCGCCCTTCAGAAAAATTCATGGCGACTTTGCATGTTAGCCTCGCTGTTCGCCCGGCGATCGTCTGATTTAATCCTGTTTTCGGAAAACCGTAAATTTCGCTCGGGGCAAAAAATTTGATTTAGCGTAGAGTGCTTTTTTGAATTGTATTAAGGGCTTTGCGGATTACAATGGCAATCCGCTTTGTTTAATGCGGATATTTATTTAAAGTATGAATAAAAAGATGCAGCTTTGAATAAAAACGCAGTTTATAGTACTATGTGAAATGATTTTGTTGCGTTAAGCGACAGTTTAATAAAGGGAATGCTTGCTTTATTTTTAGAATAAAAGAATTCCTATTTACTGCTAATGGAGTAATCTCGTTGGCTCGATGCTTTTGAGTAAAAAAGCCCATTTTGCCGCAAGCTGGCGCTGTTTTCATTTCTACTCTCTCGATTACGATTAAAAATTTATTTACAAAAACGTTCTTAACTTGCGATCAAGTTACTTTTAAACAACGATAGATATTTACCATTTTAATAACGAAGCTCATTAGTCTCAGTTCTGTATAAAGTGATTATACTTTTTTTCATTTCATGGACTATATGGACAAATAATTCTATTTAAAACCTTTCTTTTTATTTAGTGCGTGATTTACTTGTAGTACTAGAATCTATGCGCACAAAGTGTGTCAATTAGAATTTACTCTAATTTCTCAAAACTCTAATGAAGCTTTTTATTAACCGTTTAATATAACTTCTGTACAAATAGAATTGTATTAAACGTTTAATAAAAAACTTCATTAGAGCCTTTATATGCGTCATATATAATATCATCCATTATACTGCTCCTTCCATTCCTTTTTCTCATTTTCCTAGATAACGGAAAACGCGAGAGAAGCGAAAAATTAGCCATTGCTTTATTAATTTTAGCTCTTCAGACTGCAAGCTCATGTTTCTTTGTGTCTTTTTACTTGAAGTTAATTCCGTAAAGAGCTTTTCATGCATCACGAAATTACCAATCTTCATTTTCATTTGGCTTCAGATATGATAATCCCTGATTCACGTCCTTTTTCTGTCCGTTTATTTCGTTATCCTTTTGTCAAGGAGATTTTCATTTCCGCGCGACGGTCTAATAATTGAATGTAACTGAGAGGATAGATTTTTAATATATCAAGCGAATAATTTTAGCGGAGTTATACTATCTGTTAAGATATATTTCCTACAAATTCGAATATAGGATTTAATTTACAAGATTTAATTATATTAATATTAATTACTGATCATTTATTAAGAAAATTAAGACTTTCTTTTAGCCCGTTTACCTTGATCAATACAAGATAATGTATTGAAATTGAATTTTCTCTAAACTTCATATACACCAGAATTTAGTTTATATTTAAATACGACGTTTTGATTAAATACAGATTCTAAAAGATTTTCCGATTCTGTGCCAGAAATGAGTAAAGCTTGATTTGCCGAGCGAAAAAAAGCTAAGCCATAATGCTTTTTTCTTGGTGCGTATCAAATGTGAGCCGTGAGAAATTCTTCACATCCGATTGAAATCATTCTTGAAAACAAAAAAAAAAAGGAGGCAAAAGAGAAAGGAAGGTATGAAAATGGTATAGCGAGAAGCTCGAAAACAATACAATCTGCCTCGGGCCAAAAAATAGAGTGTACACAGAGTGAACGGCGTGCGAGAGCGAGGGAGAGACTTTTCTATGCGAAATCCAGTTTCGAAGGGGCAAAGTGTGCGCACGTTCGCGTAGAAAAAAGTTTTATTGAATGGGAACTATATGCGCAGAAGAAGAAGCTTTCATGGAGAACGCCCTGATAATGATTTTGAGCTGTGAGTGAAATGCGTGAACGCGCTCGAGTTATAAAATATTCTCGCGGCACACATTCGTCATTTGTATTTTTAAACGTTCATTTGTCCAACTTTCGAAGGCTTATTCCGTAATCTCGTTCTTATTTCTTTTCTTAGCTCTTATGAAGATCCGCTTAATAATTTATAATTTATCTAGTAAATAAAGCTAAATGATCGGGCAATATTTTTTGTTTGAAAATTTTACAAATAATTTTAAGCAGATCTGTGCATTATTTAAATTCAGTATTGTACTATTTTCTAAATTCAATTTCTAAAAATCAAGCGACTGTTGAATTTGCATGACCGGAACTGGGTTATTAAAGGAACTCGAATGTACAAAAGTCGATAATTATAGAGTATAAATTTTAGACCCATTGTTAACTTTGTCACATAGGAAATTTCCATAATTGAAAAGAGAACATTCTAGTAGAGAATTATGCTTAAACACTTGATTTTATTCGAGGGGACGAAATAGTATAATAGAATAATTATTGTTGAAATATATAATTAGTGCAGTAATAATATAATTCCTTAATTGTGTAATTAATATTAAATGTTTATCGAATAAACAATTATGTAATAACCAATAATAAAAGTGACTGTTCCTATCCTTGTATACAAAATAATTAAATTTTAAATCAAATCAGCGTTTCTTTCCGTTTCAATAATTCGATTATTCTACCAAACATACCAATGGCTAAAAAGCAACGAGTAAACTCAGCTGTTAAATGAAGCTCGCAGATATCCAATACTTAAAGCACTTTATTTACTTCGATAAAAAAGCAAAGGCAATAAAACGTCAATTTGTCAAAACCAATCGCCACCGACCGAGCACACGCCTCTTCTTCCCTTAGGACGAAAAATCCGCGCCGGGAAAACAGATAAAAGGGACCGGGAATTTAATGTCACGACTAATCATTCAAATTTCCGTGGGTCTGCCCGGCCTTTTTTTCATCGGCAGCCTTTGTGAAAATATTTTGCCGCTTAGTGCCTTGCAGCAACACTCGAGAGCGCGACTCGTTGAATATTCGAAGCTTTGAGCGACGCATTTCAACGGTAATTAAACGAGCTTCGGCGCTTTTTTTTCCGCCACAGTCAAAGCGAATTATTACTTTTCGGGGGTTTTTTTTTCCGCCAGAACTCGCCATGCGGCGCGTAAACGCCCGAAAAACATAGCCCGCACACGCCCGTATTGACAATCGCTCGGTCTGCCACGCGAAACACGGATAAAACGAGCGCCGAATCGTTTTTTTTTTTTTTCGTGCCTCGTCCAGTTCGACCGCGAAAGCGTTTTTCTCCACACCTCCGTGTACCAAAAGTTCGTCATTACACACGCGTATTACCTCTCTTTTTTTTCAGGCCGATAGCGTCGGGAAAAAAGCAGAGCACGCGCCGCTTGTATAAATGGCAGGCGCGTGTCGACTCATAGCCGGATTATGTGTTCTCTTTTTTCGCGGTTTTTTTATTTCGAGTTCGAGAGTAAGAGTTCTCGGAGTGTGCGGGAATTTAGTGTTTCATTTGGCGAAGTGGCACTTCTTTTCGAAACTTTCGAGCAGAATGATAGGGAACACAATTCTCGACGGCGAGGGGAGGGAATTTCGAGGCTTGCCAATTTCTCTTCATTTATTTAGCGGGGCGTTGTAGTTTGGCGACTGCGTTTCATATTCATAATTCATTTACTCGTTATTTTTACTGGCCCGGTAATGATGCTTTTTTTCGATTAAGGGCCGCCGGGCGGCCGTCGCGCTCCGCTCATTTTTTCTCCTGTCAACGAGGGGCATTCTTGGAATATTCATATTTACGCGTTTTCGGATTTTTATTTTTTAACTCATTTATGAGAGACGCCGTATAAGATTTTGATTGTTTCCCTGTTATTACCGCGCACGTTTTCGGCTGCGAGGATTAATTTCGCTGCGCTCTGGAATTTTAGCGTTTTGTACGGTTGAGTCTGAATGGAAAGCATGTTATGCGAAGTATTTAGAAGTAAATTTTATTTTTTTTGGATTTAATTTTGATGAAATTAAATAAATATAGTATATACAAACATTTTTTAAATTTTTTAGTATTAAGTACTTATCGACTAAAAAAATTGGGCTGTGATGTTTTAATTAAACGTGAAGTGCATCGAGTAGAGTAAAAAATTTGTAGGTATTTTACAGAAATTTTTATTAAATTTTCGTAAATTGAATGAAGATGTAAAATATCTCCGCGATTAAAATGTTGTTAATTAAAAACTGTAAGAACACGAAATTTTTCGGCATTTCGCAGCAGATTTCGCTGAATTCGAATTCATAAATTTCTATTTTTAGGATTTTCGCTGTCTGACAGTTGAAAACATATTTTTATTGCATAAAATATGATAAGCTCATAAAAACTATTAAAGTGAAATTAAATTTCGATAGATAGAAATTTTATTTAATTTTGAAACTGATTTTATGTACAAAAATAAATTTTAAAATAAATTGAAACATTTCATGTAGTTTTAAGTCAGTTATTTATGCAACTTTCGCCTAGTTCTGTCATAAAAAACGTTAATGATAATATTATGTTAATTTTTGAGATAACACATCGCAGCTCCAATTCAGCCGCAAAAGTCGAGAAGAGGTGCGAAATAGAAATAAGAGAAATTCGTTGCTATTTTTGTCATGGGGCAAATTTTTTTTGCTGGCTGTCGTCTGCTCTGTTCATTCCTCTTTCTCTTCAGCGGAAATTCGAGCAGCTTACGTTTTAATTTTCTTTGCTGGCCCTTAATTGTTTCTAATTTCATATTAGCTCTAACGGCGAGTAAAGCAAGGAATTTAACCTGGCTGGCTGCACATTACTCTCTTTTCTGCTTTTGCGTGCTGCAGCTTTATTCTCGTTTCCCTGGTTCTCGTTCTTGTTTTCACTCATTCGTATGCAAGAACATCAAGAAATGGGAATATAAAATAACGTAATATTGCTATTCGTTATGTTTAAGCCAGAATAATCATTTCTGAGATTATTTTGTTTTTAATTATCGATCAAAGAGATAAGCTTCCGATGTAAAGACGCATAAAAATCATAATTATTATTACGTCCATTGTAGATAAACGGTAAATATGCCGATGGTGAGGATCAATCTAAATTTGATATAAAAAACAGTTACAATTTAGAGGCTTGGAAATGAATACTTGATTAATCAAATGAAAAGTACCAGTTAACACAGTCCTATATATAATAGATTACAAAGATTGCCTTTTTCAGATGCTAGTTTTACAATTACATGAATTGTTCGATTTGATATAAACTCGCGTGTCTTTGCACTCCGGTGAATAAATAAATAAAAAATAAATGTCATTTTTATTCTTTCCACTTTCGGAGATGCGTCGATTGAGAAAAGAAAAAAAGCTTTTCCAATAATCCCTAATGTTATTTTCTTCGCTCTTACCTACGCACTGAATCAACAATCTGCTTTCCATGCGACTGCTATGCATTGCATCTTCTCCGGAGGGAAGTGCCAAAAAAGTGCCATCCCATCCCGGCGAGACTGCCGGCGAAAAAAGCCATCGAGAATCATCCGCCCCAGGGACAATTTATTCCGTCCGAAAAATTCGCGCTCCGCCGCTAAAAGTATCGAAAACTTTTTTCTCGCTCGCTCACCCCCGATATTCAGGAATATCGCCGACAATGCCAGAGACATAAGTAAACAGGAGCATCGAGATAAAGGCAGCGCGCCTGGCGGCGGGAGGAGGAAGGAGAAAAAAGATGAGAGTAACGCGTGCGCACACACATGCAGCTCTGCCTTCGCTCGTGTTCTCACAATTTCACTAAAAACGCTCTCGTCCTCGCGGTTTCAACACAACCGCCGACTGCCGCGCTTATACATATATACATGCGCATGTGCATATATATATACACATACATATATATATATATACGTGTGCGGCATAGTCCCTGGAAAATTCTGCCGATTCCTTCGCCTCCGCTGCTGGGTGTTTTTTGTCCTGTTTCTTTCTTTCAGCCTGCTTTTTTACTCCCGAGTTATTGTGAGTGCGCGAGGGTTCGCTCGACTTGGCATACAGGATAAATTGTACAGCGCGGTAAACTGCCGACTGACGTTTCGATCTTAAAAAGAAAGTTCTTCGGATGCCTATTATACATATTTTATTATTCCCGTTGGTACTCAATCGTTCAAATAAAGCGTTGACTCAAGCTGTTGAATTAACAGTGCGCGAAGCTGTTTGAACTCCCCGAAATCTAATGCTAACAAAGTTAGCGCGCCGCTCAGATTCAACTTTCTGCGGCAATATTAATCCTCTGTAAATTCGTAATTAGTCAACGCAGACTAAACAATCTTGTTTCCCGATTGACCTCGCAGCCATCTGATTGCGCGAATGCAAAAACGGGGGAGCGCCGGGCCACCGGACAGATGACCTCATCACGCAGAGCAAGGCGTATGATCCGTGCCCTGATACGTCTAATCCCCAGCACATCGGCGGCCAATAGTCTCTAATCTGAAGGAGCGCTGCTTGGGACGTGGCCTACTTGCGACTGCGCTCCATATAAAATGCATCGCGCGATCATGTTACCGTACAAATCTACATCGGACTGATTCGGCTCCGGTGGCTTGGCGGGAAAATTATAAGGGCTCTGATTACGGCTCATCTAATTTTGATCCGAGCTTCGGGCAGCCGGGCGGCGAATTACCCGTCGAGGATTTTCCTCGTGCCCGCGGCGTCTCTTCGCTTCGGAATTAAGCGCCAAGGGAGAGGCCGAAATAAAATTCTGGATATTTAAGGTTACGGAGGTAGTAACGATAATTTTTGCATTTTGGTAAACGTACGGTATTCTCGATCAGTTGGCAAGCTTCCGTAATGCCAGTGCATTACGTTTTACGAGGACTGCAAAACGTTGCATTTGCGAGGTGGAATCGTTTCCAGGCGAGGTGTAAAATGCCTGTTATCTTGCTTATTTTTCTCTCTACTTAGTGGCTTCCCAAAATTTTGCACTTGCCCTTAATTCAACGAGTTTTAGCCCAACATATTTTGCAGAAAAAATTTTTCACAAAAATTCCATTATACCTCGATTAAGTATAGATGAATGTTTTATTAAGATTGTCAACTAAATTCAGTAAACTACGAATTCAACGTGAAATATTAATAAAATTAATGGAACGGGACGCCATTAAGCTGCTTTTTAATCTCTACCAGAGGTAATTTACTTCGCATTCATAGCTAATAATTCATTTAATCCCCGCGACACAATTTATTAATTAAAACACCATCCTCATGTTTCCCTGAAAGCATCAGATTTCCGGGGTACGTTAATAAATTAATTTCGGCTTGCACTCGGCTGCGTACGAGAAAAAGTTCGTTGCCGTAAGCTTTTCCAAACGTGCGCCCTTCCCCTTTGCTTAGCTCGGAACCAATAATAAATTCAGTCGCTGGCAGCCGTTTAAGTCCTCCGCTTAAATTGCAGTAGGCTTCCTCGCTTCTTCGCGAGCTTCGTGCTGCGTGCGTTTCCCGTTTCCCCCCGCCCGTTCCCCCCGTTCCCCCTCCTGCGCGCGCGCGGAGTTCCTGAAAAGCGCCGCGAGCCCGAGAGGAAACGAGGTCAGCTGTGCATCCGCGGAAAATGCCTGCGAGAGAGAGTGTACGTGTGCGTCTGGAAGAGTGGATGCGCGTGAGATTTTAAGGGTCTTCGCCGATCAAAGCCAACTTGCGCGCGCGTGCCCGGAATTTTCCTTCGCCGGCGGGCTGCGCGCTGGTTCAGGTGTTTACTGAATTAGCGCGGCCGGCTTAACGACGCGTGAGGGGGAGTAATATGCGCATTGAAATTGCAGCTGAGGAATTCATACTGAATTTGCGCGATGCGTTTGTCTGTTGGTAAATACGGAATAGGTGGTTCGGAACGAAATTAGTACGTCCTGATTGCGGAGTGAATTAAACTTTTCGGGGAAGTTTTAAATCGAACTTAAATTATATAGTTATTTCTACAAGTTTCTATTTAAGTCTGATTTTACCACCGGACGCGCGCAGAAAGCCAGTTTTCTAATAATCGCAATTTTTTTTAGAGCCTTAGAATAAAACGAGTAGTAAAAAAGGATCTCAATTTTTTTCTAATTTAAAAAGTTTCGAAGGCAGTTGATACGCGCAACGTAAAATTACCTGCGATGGGGTTAAGTGCTAAACCATGAGTATTAAAAAGTGAAAAGAATTTCGCGTGATTTGCGTCGATGCAAGTTTATCGGAATGAAAAGTTTTTAGTGAAGAATTTTTACGTAGGAGTCGATGTTGATGAGAAAAGTTTGTCATGCTGTAAAATTTTTCTCTCCCGATTCAGTCAGGCTTACAGCCTACGCGAATGCATATAACTGGCGAGGAATTTTTTTATTAAGCAGCTGCCATCGGCGAGCTCAAATACACTTGTTCTTCAAAATAAACGGAGGGAAATTTTTAAATTAAAAAAGTTACATTTTTCAGCTAAAACCAAAAGGTTAAATATTTAAAGAATACCCGCTTTCACGGCGAAAGAAGCCAATCGTATGCTTTACTTTTCGTTTACCTTTGGCAAGCACACTCTAACGCAATTTATGCTTTTTCATAAAATTACACGAGCTTTATGGATCTTTTAAGAGAAATTTTCAATATTTTCTAAAAGATTAGTTAATGCAAAATATTCTCGCATAAAATGCCCTTATAAAAAATATTTGGTTTATTGCTTACTCCGCATAATAGCGGGGTCTAAAGTAAGCAAACATAATGGATTACAATCTCCAGGCAGAACATTTATTGATAATCCTATATTTTGCATTTGAATACAGTGCAAAGAACACCCAAATGTATTAATTGTACAAAATCCTAGAATAATTTTAGAACATTTAGAAAAAATATTCTATCAACAATACGTTTTTTCAAAAAAATATAGTGGGAAAATTTTAGAAGCATTTGCATGTATTTATACATAAAACATCTCTTAGTGTATTTTTTTATTTCCTGCCTATACATACCTCGGGGGAAATCAAGTGTTATAAATGCAAAATTCAGTTCGATGACTTATGTTGCTTCAAAAATAAAGAACTTTTTTAACTTACTGAAAATTCAAAATGCCTACGTATTCATAAACGTTTATTTTTGAACTTACAGGGTAGAAATTAATATTCATTTATATAATAAAAGTTATAATTGTTTTATTTTGACAACAGAACTTTTGATTTTATCAGATATTATTCCAAAACTTGAAATTACATTTTCAATTTCGAAAGTAATTTAAACTTTGTCATTCTGAAATCATATAACAAAGATTTCGTATTTAGCAGCAAAAAAGTTTGCGTTTGCAATTAATAACGAACTGGATAATCTGTTTATGAGTAGTTGCTCGACCATAAATTGCGCAAGAACTGAAAACAAAAGGTACTCGGACAGGTGCGAGAAGTGCTACTATACTTGAGGCCGGCATTTGAGATGCTTTTCACAAAGAAACGTACATTACATTAATTGCAGAAAAATTCAAAGGGAGAATCGCAAAGGCCGCGGGGGTGTAGGCGCGGCGCACCTCGAGAACTCCAAAGTCCGCTGCTTGGATTACTTTCTTTACAAAATCCAGTATTCAAGACGTCAGAGGCAGATTTTATGCACACGCACACACACAACACACACACACACACTTGCTTGTACTCTCAGGGCTTCACTACGCGGCGCAGCGAAAGTAAAGAACACAAAAAGGAAGCAGAAAGAAGGGAAAACCCTACGAAAGCGGGAAAAAGAGCTCGCTGGATACATGCTCTTTAAAACGAAAATAAAATTAAAGCGAGGCTTTTCTTTAAAAGAAAGTAATAGGGAAAAAGTGGTCTACTACCGCTGCCGCCGCTGTGCTCAGGTGAATTAATCGGGCCACCAGGTATAAGCTTTGAGGCCGGCGGGAGAAAAAAGCGGGGATAAAAGACGGAGGGAGGCGGAGGGAGGTTCATTCGTTCGGGTCAGCCGATGGCACGTAGAGAGGAGGGAAAGTTCGAACAGAAACATAAGCCCGATGTTTGCAGGGAAGAGCGGGAGGGGAAGAGCGGAGCGGCTCCCAGGAAGCTTAAGTGCTCTTTACGACAGTGGCCAGGGCTTTATTAGCATGCCGGCGGGCCGCCGCGCGCTTCGATTTTCCATCCGTTGGATTTTCAACTTTTCCCCCACTCCCGCTCCCACTTAGTCGGTTAATGATAGAAATTTCATTCTTCTGCTCGTGTAGGCTCGCCTTTCCTTCCGCGCAAATGCGAGCGGAGAGTATTGGGGAATTTTTTTTTTTCCCATCCTCCCCCGTCGATTGATTCTCAAACAGTTTTTTTTTTTCTTTCGACGGCTATACTCCTTACGCTTTTGGGGAGGGAGATAAGATTTCCGTCTTGTTTGATGTCGATTACCGGGAAAAATGCCGATCGATAAGAGGGTATTGGTGATTACAGGGGTAAAATACGGGATTAAAAGTTAATGAACGTTATTAAACTAAAGTTTAATCAACCGTAATTTGAAAGATATTTAATTTCAAAGTTTAAACTGTTTCTCTCTGCATCGGTGCCCAATTCAAATAGATGATGTAACTAATGGAATTTGGTGGATGCCGAATTTAAATTAATCGGGGCGAGGCGGAAAATTTTGATGGCAATGATTTAATAAAGGCATACAGTGAATATTATTATTAGAATCCAGGGTTCTTAGAATATTCAAGTAATGGAAAACAAAATAATTTGATTAAAGTCCTTATCTAAAATTACACAATACTTGTAAGCGACTCTGACAAAATCCAGATGTTTCTAGTTCAATATCCAGAGTATTTGCAGATAAGAAGATATTGGATTTAGTTTAAGCAAAAAATAAATTATTACTACATTTTTATGCACATTTAATGTTTGTGCGTAAAATACTTTCGAGAAGTTGCGACAAAAAATTCCATTTACAAAAATAGATTCCAGCAAATAGCGTGAGCTTATTTTTTGATGCGCAAAAATAAAATTGGAATAAAAGCTAAAATAATTATTTTATTTCTTAATATACTGAGATATTTTATTTTCTCTGAAAATATGTCTTGGGTGTAAAAAAGTTGTAAATTTTTACCGCGCCAAATAAAGAATTATTAATACTTAATATTATTAAGTTTAAATTAACAAATTTTTACTCTGAACGACGATTTTGCAGTAGTATTTACACAGCATCAAGAGACAGCTGGCATGCACCTGCACGCGTAATAAAAGTAAAAAATAATCCCAGAAAAAGCAGCATAAATTACAATACATAGAGTACATTAAATTCGATTTCAGTTCGACCACGCTATGTGAATAATAAACGTCACGACTGAGTAATAAGGCCAGTGAGTAATGCGAAGAGAGAGAGAGAGAGAGAGAGAGAGAAGAAGAAAGTGCGTTTTCGATTATCCTATTTCCTCCTTATACGCGCAATGCTTCAAGAATCGACGGGTCGATAGCTCGAGGCGGCCGATCGGCTGGTACACAGAGGCAAAGTGCCGCCGGGTCGGAGCTCGGCCGGGTTATAATACGCCGGAGAGAGCGCGTGCACGATGGGATTAGAATGATTTAAGCAAGGGGATTTTAAATCATCTTCGCGTCGGGTGATTTAGGGCATAAAAAGTCAGTAATTTACGAGAGCACGAAGTATTACCCGGGTAGCCGGGGCAGCGCAAGCTGCACCACTAGGTGCAGAGCGCGGTAACGAAGATTTACTATGGCCGCCGAGCAAGTGGAGTGTGTCCGCGTAACGTCGGGCCGATTTTCATTTGCCTCGTTCGCCGCTCCGGCTTTCGGCGAACGCCTCGATCTGCAAACCTATCGGCTCCTCCTACCCCCTCGGGGCTCTCCTTTTTTCGCCCGCTTTCTTTTCCGAGAGTTCGAATTCATTAAGCCCGGGCCTCCGGCGCGGTTTTTCGCCCCGTCCTAGTTGCAGTTAAACGAATGCGTCGTCGGAATTCGGACTAATCGTGATGGATGAAGAACGCCGCTGTATGCTAAAGAGAAATATTTTTGCGTTACCGACTAACCCAGTCCGCGCCGCTGTGCCTGCCGTTCCGACCGCAGGCTTTTGTTCCGTGTTGTTGAAATTCTTATATTTTAAGCTGGCTGCGCCGCTGCCTTTTTCGGGCTCTAGCTGTGTAATTTAGAAGCTTAGCTGTTAATAAATTTTTCAACGAAAATTATTAAATGCTTCCTTCTGGATATAGTAATGCAGCAAAATGGTTTTCTTCGTTATAATAAATATATTCAAACTGCATTAGTAATGATACAAGAATTAATTGCATCAAAGGGCCCAGAGTTTATCGTCGACCGCGTAAAGAACACGCAGAAATCGACCTAATTATGCATTCCATCAACAGGTGTTGTTCCCCCCCCCCCCCCCCCCCAAGGACTCAACAATCTGCGATCTACATCCCGAGGCGCAAAAAGTGCCGTCATTCAAAATAGGAAAAACTTCTCGCTCGAGTCGGCTCACCTATTTACAAGCTTTCTCGCGCCATCGATAGCTGCGAGCTCTCAAAAAGCAAAAAGGCCGAGCTCTTCCATCATCATCAGAGCGGCGCCTTTGACAGGACTTGGCGGGGCTCTTTTTCTCCCTTTGCGACGTCCCCGCGTCGTAACTCTCGAATAACCCCACTATAATCCAAAGGACCCCGGCATTTCTCATCACTAAGGAGCCCTCCGCCTCCTCCTCCTTCTTTGCCTTTCCTCTCCCGGGACTCCTCGCCGTCTCCTCTCTCTCTCTCTCTCTCTCTCGCTCTCGCAACAAGACGACGCGCGCGACGCGACTTTTAACTTTCATCATTCGCTGCCTCACGGCCACTTCCATTATTTCAACGAGATTCGCTCCCGAAATGGAAACGGCACAATGCGAGAGAGGGAGAGAGAGAGAGAAGGGCGAAGGAAGGACGAAAAGAAGAAGAGAGATAAGAAGTAGTTTTCTTCAAACGGCGCCATCGGTAGTTACAATTAAGAGCCCGCGCGCACTTTCGCCCCCCTCCTCCCCCCGTCCTCGCCGTCTTTCTTACTCGAAGCTTCGACCAAGAGCAACGAGATGGCAAAGTTGCGACTTGAATGAGAGATGAATCGAACTGACGGATTTTAAGATTACTCTAGCATAATCCAAAGTAAATCGTAACTTTCCTCCACCACCGCCTCCTCCTTCTGACTCTTTTGCGCGACCGATATACAGGTATATACGGCCCCTGTACACGTCGGCGACGTCGTCGCGTTTTGTTCGTCCGCGCGCATTATCGCGGAGAAACTTCTCCTTCTTTTCACTCGGACGCTATTCCCGCTCTGTATAAAACGCGGGAGCGCGAGTTTTTGGCCGAGCGATTAACAAATGGACTCGTTTCCCTCCCTCCCTCTCTCCCTCCCTCTCTGTTCCGCTCGTTTCACGGGTCGAAATTAATTTTGGGGGATCGGGGGCAGGAGGTTTCGAATAGCGCTTACGCTCAGGAAGATTTGTTCGCGTAGTCGCGGGGGAATATAAAGTGTCGGGCTCTAGGCGTTCGAAGTTTACAGCGCCCAGCGAGAAGAGCCGAACTGGGTCAGCGATTTTTCGAGTTTGATGAGTTGTAGCGAGAACTCGAAAACAAGGCTGATAGTTATTTACCGAAAATAGTTCTCTCGGGAGGGGGTGGGGTGGGGGGGAGAGCTGCCCGCTACGGAGCCTTTATATCGCGAAAATGCTTTTTGCATGATTAAAATTAACAAGCCGCATAGCCAAGCGATATTTCTCGGGCCCGAAGGCTCTCTCGCGATGAATTGTTCCCGCTTTTTCTGCTAACACTCGTTACGGCTAAATCAAATGTGCGTCGGACAGTTATTTTTTTCGCTCAGCTTGTTTTTCGCTCGACTTATTTTTTCGCGGAATTTTTATTCAAAAATTTTACATGCTTCTCGCAAACAAAGATTAATCAGTACCTTGTTAAAGAATGAAGCAATTACAAGTTTTATTGCGCAAGAGAGAACTTTCAGCATCGGAAAATAGGGTAATGGATGTGCTTGCAAAAAATAACACACGTCCGCGTGCATTGGTCAGGCACGTTTTACTTGCGCTTAAGTTGAGATAGGTATATATAACTCGTTATTTTTGCCGAATCCATCTTTTGCCAATTACGGTGGCCGACGTGCTCAATTTTATTTTAAACGGCGTAGCGCGCAGCCACTTCAGCACTCATTTGTCTGTATATTTATTCACGCTCAGTGTCACGAGGTCGCCGAACTTTGAGACCGTGTGATCGTCCTCTCCCCTCTGAGCAAGCTTATTCGGTTCGCGCAAGGATAAATAGAGTCGAAAGCACAAATTCAGCGCTCTTCCTCCCGGGAACGATGATCAAGCTTTGTACACCAGCAACTATCTTTGGATCGGAAGACTCCATCTGTCAGCAACGTACCGCCTAAGGAAGAACTATCCTCCACGCAAGGTGGACCTGCTGCATCGAAGAGAACTGATAATCGAAGAGAAGTCTTTAGACGAAATCCAAGCGAAGTACACTGAGAAAAAAATTTCATTGAATCAATGAAATCGTTAATCATATAGTGACAATTAAATATTTAATTCTCTGA
>JAWWEM010000010.1:7666549-7681667 GCA_035582935.1 Ormyrus thymus
ACATACACTTTGTCACAAAATATAGTAAATTTTAGTAAATTTATAGTAAATTTTGATATAACATTTTTCTCAGTGTATACACCCAGCAATATACATCGGCGCCGGGCTTCATGTAGCGTCATTAATCCGCACGCAAGAGAGCTGATTTATCGATTAACTCGTCGTATCGCAGCGGCAGTCCTCCCACTCTTTTCGACGGGCGCTCTGCTGCGTAGAGCATTTTTCTGATTGCAGCTGCCCGCGAGGAAGAGAGAGAGAGAGAGAGAGAGAGAGAGAGAGAGAGAAGCTCGTTATAGCGGCGGCAATAATTTCGAGCGGGCGCGATAAATTCTTTCCCGCGGCGAGCAGCAGCGAGTCCGCGCGCAAAAACGAAAAACGACCCGTCGCGCATTCGGAATGTTAATTCTGGCTCTATCCCGAGGCCCCCCCCCCCTCCTAGTTTCGTTTGCCGTCCCGCCGACTTCGATTTCCACCCCGGCCATAATTCTCCCTCCTTCCGCAAAGAGGCTCGTCGCAAGGAGTCGGGCAGCGTGAAATTAGCGCGGCTTTTTCAAAGAAAAAAAGGGAGGCGCCCCGCGTTTGCCGCTCGCGGAAAATAAGCGGGGCGCCGGTGTACGTACGTGTGCGTGCGCGTGTGCCCGCGGGAGTTTTAACTCGCGCGTCTCGCCGAAAGTGCAAGCCGTGAAGAATTTTCGGCCCGACGATTTCGCTCTCGGTCTCTTCGTGATTTATCGCATATATTTTATCGCGTTCCTTGCACTGCGCACAGCCAGAGCTCGACCGCCCCGCTATGAGAGATATATAATTTTGGTTTTGCCGCGATCCCCGGATTTTTCTCTCTAAGCAAGCGCTTGGAAAAGTTGCCCTGTCGGCTTTCGCGCGCCAAACGTTTTGCGAGCTTCTCTTTTGGATGTTCGTTTGGATTGTGCGTAAGATTTCAACAGGATATTTCGCTTTTCTTGTAGTCGTCCAATACTCGTCAGTCTCGTTGCATAAAAACGCTTCAGTACATACCGTTTAAAAATTGTATTTTTATTCGGAGATTCAAAGTTAAAGTTCTTCTTAACAAAATAAAATTTCAATATTTAAGTTAGCCGACATTCACAAGATGTAATTAAAACTTTGGTTGAATATTTAATATAATAGTACGATCTCAATTTAATTTTTCAATTTGTTCGGCAAAATATAATAATAAATTTCAGTGCGGCAGTATTTCACGAGTTTGAAGGCTCTTTGAAGAATATTTATTTGCGTAAACTTTTTATTGCGCTTATACTGAAGAGATTTTCATACAAAGTAATAAATTTTCATCACGGCGATAACGTTTTTCAAAGCCAGAAGAAAAAGCCAACCATGACATAAGCGAAATCATAGTAGCAAGGAAATCGCAAGAACAAGCGTATATAAACCCTCATCCCCCCTCCCTTTATCTCCTTGTATTCCCGACGAAAACCAGTCTGAATTTTCATGCCACGAAAATCACGGAGTTGCAGCGACTGCTGGGAAACAGATCAACCAAAGCTGTATGTAAGCCTCCGAAAATTGTGATCAGAAAGGTTTTATTAACTCCCTTCGCCTTGGATGACTTGCGTATTTTATTGATATTTGAATTTTGCATAAAGTTATTTAATAAGCCTGCATATTTATTGAATGCGATAAATAGTATACCTGTATATTACAGGCATTAGCAAAAAAAAACTGATTTTATAGTAGTGTCATGCATATACCGAGCGCACAGTACTAAATCGAACACAATAGTATTAACAGGCATACCGCAATCACAATAAATGTTCTATTGCTTAGACACCCTGCGCCACTCCTGAGAACAGTGTAATCTTACGTCCATTTCGCCCTATAACTATTAACCTCCAGTAAACGGGAATGGGGTTTCCCTGTTCACGGTAAATTTGGGCCTCCATCAGTGCGGAATTGCACTAGGACGAGGTCGCTGGGCGCGTTTAAACGAAAATTTTCGAGACCATCGACTGCGCATCCCCCCTCCACCCCCGACGATTATTGTTTGCCAGATGCCCGATTACTCTAATCGCGTCTAATGATTCCCATCAATAGCCCGACCGAGCGCTAATGACTGTCGTTGGCAGGTTTAAAAAATGAAATATAACCACCGCCGCGGCGAGGGAGACGGAGATAATCAGACCAGGCACAATAGCTATCGGGGCGCGTCGCGGCGTGCACGAGAGATCGATAGACTTTCGAGTGGAGCGGCGAAGAGGCCTCGTCAGCGCTCGTGCAGCACCTTTTAATATTAATCACATGGGCACCGAGGCAGTAATTAATGGTCCCTTCATTAATGCAATTAATAAATGAAGCAGCTAGGCGTCCCCCGGCAGATTTTGCTCACATTCTGCGTCTTATCTCTCTGTCTGTGCCACTTGAAACTGTCTGCAGTCTCGTGCTGTTAGCTTAGTGCTACACGAAAGAGATTCAGCCGAGTGTGTTGGTGTGTGTGTGTGTGTACGTGGGGATCGCGTGCGAGAGGCCTCGAAACACTCTTGCCGACTCTCTTTCTCTGTGTATTAGTAAGCGGATTTCTCTCCCCCTTTTTCTCCCTCGCGTTTGCTTTTTTCTTTTAACGAAGTGGGGGGGGGAAATAGTTTTACTTGTTACGTGCATTTTAATGACACGGCAAATCATCGACGCGGTCTGCGCGTTTGAATTATGTCTAAGGACGCCAATTATCGTAGGTGGCTGCGCGCACTTAATTGCGCGCCTGCAATATTAACTTTGATATTTTGCCAAGGAGACCTTTCAGTTAGTTTAAAATAAACCCGCGTTGAAACTGATATAATGGGGGAAAGTCGCTCAGTATTTACTCGTTAATTTTATTTTGTTCACGTTTCCTTTCATTTCGTTTCCAGGAAGGTCTCGGAGTTAAATCATATCGAGATGTTACAACTCGCATTACGGTTCAAATCTTATTTACTCTACTGAAATAAACGGTGGTATTTTTTATTTCGATTAATTAAGAGAAAAATAAACGTCGGGAGAAGTAATATTTATAATTTTCATCAGATTCAGTCGCATTTATCTACAACGCTGATTTTGAATCCAGATTGATAATATATCGTAGGAAATAAATAAATTTTGATTTCGCAGGAGAGAAAACGAAATTTGCTGAAATAGCAAAACGAGCAATTCAAAATCATCCCCAGTAATATACGTTCACCATCAAGCTATCAATAGGGTTTATTAAATTTTAGTGCTTACCAATATCGCGAATTTATTGAGCCAATAATTTTTGCGGAATACGAAGCATCATTCAAAATATTCAGATTATTTGATCAAAGGCAAATTTATTGTATTCATTTTTAATGCGTAAAATTAATAAGGTAAGATTAATAATGTATTAAATAGCAAAATTATTGGTTATAAAACTCGCGAGCGCAATAATTATTTTATTCTCACAGTCACTCCTTCATATTTTAGCGTCCCTAAAATACTAAAGCAGAATTATAAAGTTTTACGAGCCCATCATTAAAAAATTTTCTCCGGCGTCATATAAGATATTTTGAAAAATAAAAAAAAAGAAAAAAAAATCGCGCTCAGATAATAATGCCGAGGAGAGAACTTATTATCCTACAGGGTCGTAAAAGAGAAAATAAAAACAGTTTTTGGGTCAGCATTCGCGAGAGACAAGCGCCGGATTTGGTGTGCCATCCTCCAGAATACGAGCACGTGTATGCGCACTCAAGAAAGGAACGCATTGTTCGGCCGTGGCGCGCGGAAGACGGTCAATATCAGACGCACGACGACGCGGCTCGTTTCGTTAAAGAAGCTCGAGCTCGAGCTCGAGAGAGAGAAAGTTAGAGTGAGAGGAGGAAAAAAGTGCGCTTGACCGTTGCGCTCGCGCAACGTTTCCTTCTTGAAAGCACTCGTTAAGCGGCTAAGAAAGAGAGACCTCTTTCGTCTTATTCACCTGGCGAGGAAGAGAAAAACGCGACTGGGGGGTTTGAGGAAAAACGACGGCAAGGCGTGTAAAAGGAAAAGCTGACTATGGCACTCGTACGGGCCGAGAGAGACAGAGAGAGAGAGAGAGAGAGAGAGAGAGAAAGCGAGCGATAACTGTGTAAAAGTGAGGCAATGAAGTGTTAAAATGACTCGGAAAAAGTATAAAGGGAGAGAGAGAGAGAGAGATAGACAATCGCCACTGCGCGACTTAAAAGCGGGGACAATTTTTATCTTTCCTTGAAAAACGAGCGCAGACTATACAAGGCCGGGAGGGAAGTGAAAGACCTTTATGAAGGCTATAGTTTATTTAAAACACCGCGTTCCTCGGAAAAGTGGCACAGCACGGCGAGGGAAAACGTCGCCGTCGTGATATTAGCCTTTCGGCTCCACGCGCGCGGGAGGGGGGGGGCAGGGAAAATTTAATTATACTCTTCCGAGCGGCAGCCGAGAAGGCATTACGAGCAAATAAGACGCGAGGAAGAGAAAGAAAGGCGGAAGCGGAGTCGCGTGTGTTTTCCTTAAAATAGTGGCGCAACATGCAAAGCGAGAGAGGAGAGGGAGAAGAGGAAAGAGTTGTGCCAGGTGGAAAATGAGCGATGCGAAACGCTTAAGTGGCGTCCGCGGAGGAGAAAGAAAGCGCCGACAATAATAATAAGCTGAGCTTATAATGGGATTTTTAGGAAAATGGATTCTCGGGGACTTGAATTGCTTGCTTTAATCATTTGAAAGTCGCTCGAAAATGAGTTCTTTAAAAGGTCGTTAGCTTTTTAAATTATCCTTGCGTTATTATAATAATCGTTTTTTAACTTTGGCATGCAATACCCAATGTCGGCCGGCATTCTGTTAAACTTTTACCGTAATCCTTCTTTTTTCAAAAGCTCAAGCGCAGAATTTTTTTACACGCAGTTTCAACCGCAAGTCAAATTAGGAGCGAGGAGCGAAGGAATTTCTCAAATCCCGACAAAGTAATTCGATCGTCACAAGTGTTTGAATAAAGAACTTCTTGCCCGCACGAGTGCTCGAGTCGCGCAGAAACGGAAAAAAAAGGAAAACATTTTCGAGCACTCTGCACACACAATCGCGAATCCGGCGCCCGCACTTTTCCCCGCTGGAAATTAAGCCAATAATACGTAGGGGGCGCGGCGGTCGGCCGGGCGGCGAGGGAGGTCAAAAAGGCACACAGAGCCCGATAAAAATACGAAAAGTCGAGCCTCGAAACGCGACCGGAGCACGGATCCCATTTCTGCCGCGAGTAACAACTCTCTTAAAAGCCATTCCGGCACTTGTTCGCCCCGGACTTGCTCCTCTCTCCCCTCCCGACCCCCTCTACAAATTGTTACAGACGTCTTTACAAGATCGCCCCGGAGAAAGCACTTTCCCGTAGCCCCGAGCGAATTTCAGCCCCGATAACTCGGGGGCCGAACTACCGGCGCTGCCGCCATTATCGATTAGAAATTACCGCTTGCCTGATTTTTTTCTCGCCCCGAGAGAGCGAGAGAGAGAGAGAGAGGGAGCGGCCACTAACGCACGAGCGACGCTGCTCCGCGCTAAAGTAAACGGTTATTTCTGACGGCTTTAATGCGCCCCTTTATCGGCCTGCTTTGCTCTTTTGTCTCTCCCCCGCCTCCCTCGCAGCTCGCTCGGCTGCAGTTTCCCGTCGTTTTATTTTACTTAAAAACTATTACCGCGGTGCGTAAAAGCGGAGTAAAGCCGCGCGAGCCGTTTACGGTGAGCGAATATTGGAGGTCTCGCTCGCGCGCGACTATGGACTTGTTGACGTGTACTTTTTAAGGGGGGGGCTCTTGCATGTTAATTAATACGTAAGTAGGTCTTAATTGGATTTAATGCGACTTTTAATTACTGGAAATCGGCGTCTGGCGGAAATCTGAGTTTTCGTGCGATTATTCACTTGCTGAAGAACACCTTTTATTCCGCTTGAATATATAAATTAAACGTTTAATTAAAATTTTGAAGCTTAATACCGTTATAGAAAGCTAATTGCATCGTTTAGCTAATATTTATTTCTTTTCGAGATCCTAATGGAAGTTAAAGGCAATTTCATAATCTTTCAAGCTCGCGTCCAAGAAACACAGAATTTCTTGTGTTTTCCGAGGAAATTTAACTGTTTGAAAACGCCGCTATAATTAAATTCCCAAGAAATACTTCAAACGAGTACTTTGACAGTAAAGTGTTTACGGAACGCAGAAAAAGGCAGCTCTCGCCCGCCGACGAAAGGGAATTTTTGAAATTTTAATCCATTTTCGCCCTCGGTAGTTCAGCTCGGCAGGTAAACACGTGCCTGGTGCATTCATAAGTTTTAATTACTTCGTCGGGCTTGCATTTGCTTTACTATACGTGCGCCGGCATTTTTTTTGCTCTTTCTCTTTTCGAAAATTACACCTTCTCCCCCTTCGCGGGCCGCGTCAAAGTCGTCGCCTCGGCACTTCGAGGACTCTCCATCCAGGCGCTCGCGCGACGTTTTCGAGATTCGCCGAAACCTCCTGCACTCCCTTTCGTTCTTATTAAAATGCATAATTCCGCGAGTTCTCGTGCCGAGTCATCGCGGTGGGGGTCTTTTAACGAGCGCGGCGCGCAATATGCCACGGCCTTCTTCTCTCCCGTCAGCCACCGGCCGAGAGACGTTTTGTGCGCGCGTCGCGGAGTAGATTAGACGTGCAGAGGGTGAGCGTTATTTCGTACCGGGGAGAGCCGTGCAGTGACTCGTTAATTAATAAAGACCGCTGGGCGTTCGACCCGACTAGTCTCAAAGCGGCTGCGGAGGCTGGAGAGACGCGCGAGTCGGAAGTGTGACCTGACGTGTAAGGACGATACGGAAAGGGTATATCCAGTAGATATGGGGCGTGACCTTAATTCAGGACCTTCGTCGTAATCGATATCACTGCGTTAAGAGCGTGAAGTGGGATTGGATTTGATAGCGCGACGCGAGTTCTGTCTGATTCTACTTGAAACGAGGAAAAAAAAAAGATTATCTGCCGAGAGAAATCATTCATCTCCGGCTGCCGGGAACACTTGCTTTGGTACTTGCGTTCTGATTTAAATAACGTACGAAGAAAAAGTACAGCAATTATTTCAGAATTTCAATGCTCGCTGCAGTACAGAGGAAAATAACCCAGGAGTAAAAGGTTCAACAAAATTTTCTCTCCGATGGGTATCTATAAACGAAAGCTGGTGTGCTCTATCAATGATTTTAAAACGAAAGATTTACTGTCGATAACTTTAGGTCCAATTTCCTACTTTTCGGCACCCCGATCCCGCGCGCAAGATACGATCCGTCTTCATTAAATTACTACATTTATACGATTTGTCATGAACGCGAGCATATAATGAACGGTCGAGAACAGCTGCGGTATATCTCTCGTTCCGGGTCGAGCGGAATTATTTTCCGCAGGGCCGTTCGTATAATCATGAATCCTATTAACCATCTAAACTTAGCGGCACAATCTAGCCGCTCCCATTTAGCATTCATACACGGCCGTGTACTTTTATCGCTACAGACGTCGTATTTCGTCGCGGTGTCCCTCTCTCTCTCTCTCTCTCTCTCCTCGTCGCCTGCACGTAACTTTACGGTCGTACGTACACACTTGTGCGCGGCCGCGATTGCACGACACGAGGGACTCCTCCTCCTCCTCCTCCGTAGGAGCGGGCCGCGGGGCTAAGATAATAAGTGACGCTAGACGCGGCGACGGGTAAGGGCGCTTTGAATGAAATTACGTCCAGCGTACGTCTCTGCGGCTGCATGTGCATGCCCGCCCGGCCGGCAGTCGAGTAGACGACCTTACGAGCCCTCCCGTCCCGCTAAGCGCCCTCGTCCCTTGCTCCCGGAGACGCCGGGGCGCCGAATTGAGATATTAAAATTGCAGCTGCGCGAGCTCCAATCTCGGAGGCTGTATCTCCGCGGCGAACGGCTTTGCGTCTCCCGGCGCTGCCGGGGATCAACGTCGTCCTACGCGGAATGGCGCAATCGCGCGTCACGGAGGCCGGCGATCATTGTGTCAGCGCGGGGATGGGCATTTTTGGGGACGGGCGCCTTTCGTCGGCGGGCGGGTTCTCGGCGCTTCGGGAAATCATTGCGGCTGCCGCGGATTTGAAGCTGCGGGTGTAATTCAAGTTTTAATTCTCAACTTATTGAGCTTTTGATAAAGTTTTCTCGGAAGAAGAAAGTAAGGGAAGGGTAGTAAAGCTGTAGTTTGCATAAACTTACGAACAATTTTTCCAAGTGCTGCCATTGTTAGAAATCTTTTGGTTACAACATTGATTCGTATAAAATGAAATTGCAAGCTGAAAAGTGAAAAATACGACGAAAGGCGGTTTGCGTTTAAGGTATATACATAAAGCATGCTTTAAAGTTGCACGACCTGTCCAACTTCGACTGAAATCTTCTTAAATATTAATAGAAAACTTAAATAAAGTGTCTTAAGAAGCTTTTTAATATTACATGAACGTAAAATAAATATTAAATTTAGGTTTAAAAAGCTTTTGCGGCAGCAAATTGATTTTTAATTACTTCTAACGAGTGCTAATTTTCTTTTTTAAGAATAAATGAAATACGTTGATGTATTTCAAAACCTAATTGAATATCAATAAGCGAGATTATTGATGATTGATTAAATCAATATATATACTCATCATTTTACATTTAAGGCTATTTATAGTTTTAGTGTTATAATTGAAATTCATTGGATAACGATTGCGTTTCAAATCAGTCGAAAGTAGGTTAAAGGACGCGCAGTTACGAAATTGACGATGCAGTGAAACTTTAACTTATTATATTGAACTCAATTATACTTCGCGATTGTAGCATAATAAGTATTATACATTACGTTGACTTTAGACAAAAAATTAAAAAAATATTAATATTTGAATAAATAATTGGAAATGGCCCTGAACCTAAAACGTAAAAAATTCAAGGCATCCTTTTAAAATAATTCATTTATGAATAGATTTTATTGTTTCTTCTATCGGTTGCAAGTGTCGATATAGAACAGTTTATTTATTTTACGAAAAGGTTCATCAAAGAAAAAGTAATTGGAGGGGACCCAGAAACTGAGTCACTTAATCCATAAGATTGTGGTTATTTGCTCCATTAGCTTTTTTATGTACGATTAGTAATATTTATGAAATAGTTTGTGCTACTAACTTAAAGTAAATAAATCCGTCATAAAATAGGCTTGCCGATGAAGAGCGACATATAAGATTGCAAGTGTTTTATTAAGCTACACATTTGTATTCGCAGAGGCATGTTTATCGCAAAGAAACTAAATTGCGAAACTCTCACAATCTGTACTTTATACGCATTAATATTAAATGCTTTCCTCAAAAAGCAGGAAATACGCGAAAACTTAATAAACCAAAAGGCAAAAGTTGATTAACCCAGAACAGAAAGCCTCGAAAACAGAACAGACAGATTTACTCCACTTCAATCGAGCGACGAGGAAGCATTAGGTTTTCTCTTCGTATCATGCCTCATTAAAGAGCTCCTCAAGGCGGGTAAAGCAAAGCGAGCGAGCGGCAGTTGGTCTCATCGCTCTCCACTCACTTATTCGCGCCTTTCGCTTGGCAGACAAACGAGGCGGCGGCGGCGACGGCGGCGGCGACGGAAAAGCACAAGAGAGCAGACGCTACTTCTAACTCTCCGCCGTTTCGTTTCGTCGAGCTCGCGTTTTGCGCGTAATTTAGTTTTCCCCGTCTGTTTCGCGAGAAGCGCTCGAGCAGCCTTTCCAGCTATAACCGTCCTCTCGATCTTCATTTTCGTCGCAGCGCCAGAGATACAGAATCGCTTGCTAGCAGAGAGAGAGAGAGAGGGGGAGGGAGCGAGGGAGGGAGGGAGAGCGAGAATTCTCGAATTTCAAAGAACGTCGAAGGAAGCGAGAGCGCGACGAGGAAGTTTTAATTGGCTCAGCACACGGCATTTAGCGTTACCGGGCTGAATAAGGATTCGCAACGATTGTCTCGCTCGTCTTGATGCGCGCGAGGCTCGCCTTTCGCGAGCGCTGCTCAGACCGCGGACTTGCGCGTCAAAAGACCTGAAATATCCCGTGGAAACCGAGGCGGCAGACCGAGCGCTGCTCGCGTGCTTAGCGAGAATCATCTTTGAGTCTCCCGACCTCCTGAAAGGAGCTTCGACGGGCGCAATTAGCGAGTGCTGCTTAATCGGATTTCTTTCTCTGTTTGCCCGATCCCTCTCCCGCTCTCCCTCCCGAGTCTGCGCGTAAAATCACGTCGGGCTACGCAAGCCCGGAGAGAGGGATTTGACGTTTTTGATTTCCGCAGCTTGCATTACGACGCCGCAGGAGGGGGCTTTCGCTGCTCCGCGATTTCGCAGTCTCGCTCACCGACGTCGGCTGACTTGAGCGCTTTAATATCAAGATTGATGCTTTCGCCTCGCGCTCTCATCGCCCCGTGTAATTGCTGCGCGATTCGCTTTCGATATAATAAATTGTAGTTGGAAACGTTTTAATAAACGTTTTGGCAAAAGCATCAATTATTTTACCGCTGAGCGGTCCAAAAAAGGCTGGAGGATCCGTTAATTAACAAGATAATATGTATGAGCAAATCTGAGCCCCCGATTGGAATTTGCTTATGGCGAAGTTAGCTCCGTCGGATTCAATAAATTCGATATTAATTAATTTCCAATGCTAGACGACTTGGGCGCAGCAACAGCCGTCAATGCAGCTAAAATCAATGTAATTATACGCGCACATAGTGTTTGCGCTCGGAGGCGCGCGAGCGAGGAAACATCGTTATTTCAGTTACCGAATTATATTTTCCGAGTTGAGTGCGGCGTTTTTCGTTCGATAATTAAATCGATCATTCCGCATACATTAACGGAGGCTCTCGATGCGCGAGACGGTTCTCGTCGCAGACGGAGAGGGTACGGCGCGTCCGGTTAAGAAAATTTGTTAATGCTAGCTCTTGGCGTATAAATTAATATCTCGCGGCCGCATAAACATGACACAGCGAATTTAGACGATCGCGATGCATATTTCATGCCGGGAGTGAATCGGATATCTGCCGACAACTGCGCCACGGTAAATCCCGCCCGTACTTTGTTACTTAAGGCATGATACTAATATTTTTTCTCATTACTTCGAAAGGCTTCTTTGCTCTGCAGCGCGGAATATTTATGACTTGCTGTACGGGTTTTAATATAGCCGATCCTAAATGCGAGATGAGAAATTTAGTACAACAAGAGGTCTTGCTTTATTAAAATTAAATCGAAAGCTGAAAACGAGTATTGGAGAGAGGCAGCTTTTGATAAATCAGTAATGCTAAAGTTGCAAAGCCAGGAGGCACTTTTCTTACTTGAAGCGGCCAGTAAAAATCTGTAGGTATTAATAACATTTCATTCGCGCGGCTTAAAAAATTTAATAAAATAACACGGAAGATCCTACCTTAATCCCCGCAGCGCCGTACTGCAGAAAAAGAGAAAGTCGCGACAGGAGGTCGAACAAGAACAGAAGACACAAAGGCAAAGGGAAAAATTCGACAAGGAAGAGGGGAGGGGAGCGGGGGGGGGGGGCGTAAGTAAGAACCGTCCGCTCGCCATCTATATACATACATGTACATAACGGGCAGTCTCGTCGTATAAAGAGATTCGCGCACAAAAGAAGCGGACGTTTCGTTTCTGCGCCGGAAGGATCATCATTTTTTGAAGAAAAAAAGTCGAGCGGGAAGGAGGAAGGACGAGTCGAAGGATTCCCAAGTCCACTTGCTCGCACTCTCGGTTCGATTCAGCGGAGAGCGATAGAGAGAGTGGGAGGGGGGGGGGGAGGAGGAGGAGGAGGGCGCAGGCAAGGAGTGGCTTCGGCAGCAGCCGGCGACGGCTGCGGAAGCGGAATGGGTTAGATAGAGGCAGGAGCCAGAGAGAGAGAGAGAGAGAGAGAGAGAGAGAGAGAGAGAGAGAGAGAGAGAAGGAGAGAGGTGCTTGAATAATTCAGGATGCACTCACCAACGACGTTGAGGCTGTAGTTGAGGAACATCTTGGGCTCGGTGCTGACCTGGCATTCGTAAACACCAGAGTCCCGCTGCTGTGGCGACTTGATCTGCAGCGTCCAATTCTCGGACTTGTCCGGATGGATGACCTGAAACCTCAGGTCCGAGGTGTACATGAGGATGCCCACGCTGAGGATGTGCATGTCCCTCTTTCGCATCCACGACACCTGCGGCAATAAAGCGGATATTCGTACGGTTAAGGTTAATCGTCGGGTGATTGCTTTGTTCGATTTGCGGCAGAGGAGGAACGGCCCCCCGGACCATTCAATTTGCCGAGCCGTTCGCTCGGCCGTTTCGCCCCTCAGCTGAGTGGGGCTGTTATATTAATGCGCGGACGCTTTTGCGTGGGACGAGCGGGGATCGAGGCCGGCTGGCAAGTATTGAAGCGGGGACCGACGCATTCCGCCGATTGCGATGGAAGCTGCTGCCGCCGCCGCCGCCGCCGCCGCTGCTCCTCCTCTGCCGATGAATTTCCAGCGAAAATTTCGCCGGCCCGCGCTTTTGCGCCGGGAGTTCTTTTTAATGAATGCCCGCGGCGGAGCTTACCGCCAAATAAAGGGGGGGGGAGGGGTCAAAGGAACTCCGCGCGCTAAATTGTCGCTCGGCTTTCTTGGCCGCTGTGCGAATTAGATCAATTTTTATTCTTTTGATGCTTTTTCGTTTGGCCGCAGCTGCAGTGGGAATTCGAAAAATTCGAATTTATATCGCGCCGCGAGGTTGTAAAACTTGTTAGGATGGATATGCAAAAATCGAAAGAACAATGCTGTTAAAAAAAAAAAGTGAGCAACAAGGGAACGCAATAACAAAAAAGTGTCTCTAAAATTCCATCGACAAATGCGAGAGCTACAGTTGACCATCATAGGCAAGTGCGACATTTCTATTTTTGCAATAGTTATCAATCTGATCAATCAAACGTTAAAGGTTTCGCTGTTGCAGTCCTTTTTTAAAAAAAAAAGAACTTTTTTCGTTCGACCACACCAATAACTTGCAAGTGAAAATAATTCATATTTTCTTTGAAATGAAACTTTGTTTAAATATTGCACATCGTTAAGTTAGTGAAAATATTTTAACAAGAAAGGCAATTTACTCATTGCCGCATCAATAATCAGTTCTCAATTTTATTTCCATTCTCAGCTGCTCTCAAGCAAACTCCACCTGCGCACCTCATTTCTTTTAGATCTGTCCTTATATTACTCTTCCATCTGCGCCTCATTTGACTTGGTAACGCCGCATGACTCGGTTTACATACTTATGCGCTGAACATATTGTGTTTGCGGTATTTTATACATTCAGGAAATGTATTAATAATTACGCCCTTAAAATGTTTAATGTCGGATGTTCAAAAACTATTTTCAATTAAAAGAATATTACTTTAAATTTTTCGATTAAAAATTTGGGAAAACTCTTACAGTTTGTTTTTCTCGAAAAATAACAGAGCTGTGCTAAATTAATATTAAAAACTTTTTTGCGATTAATTGTTGAAAATTGTCGTGAACTGTTTATCAACAAGATTACGTTTGACGAACAAAAAGGCAATAAGTGAATTTTAATATTAGGAACATTCACTCGCGAAATATGAAGTTTAATTACGCGGCGTACTCTCCTTTTATCATGTTTGTGTATTCCTTTCCACTTTTAATATCTCTAATATTACTTTACGAGATACCGCGTGCGTTCCAAAGAGCCCTGCCTGGGAAGAAGGGCAAACTGCCGGCGCGTCGACGATTGGATTTGCCCTATAAGACCGAGAGCGGCAGTATTTTCTGCGTACCTAAATTGGATTGGCAGTTTATTGGCAATATTCGTTTGCGTGGCGTAACGCCAGCTTTCCGTGTTCGCGCCGACCGACAAAAATCTCCTGATTCTGCGAACCCGAAACCCTTCGCCGCCGCGTATATGTAGCCCCTGCACGCTCGTCCCGAGCCTCGGCGAGGCCAGCGTGACACGGTTTTAAAATTGTGATCCAAAATTAAAAAGAGAGCGAAAAGTGGTAACGAACAGGCGGTCTCGCTCCTCCTTTTTTCCTTTCTTTTTTTATCGAGAAATGAAGCGACGTTTCGGGAATTTTGACAAGAATGGCGTGTTCCTAGCACCACCCGCCCGGGAGCAGCAGCTTGTTTCGCTCGGAAAATTAACTGAAAAGTATTCTTTTTTACGCAAAGGCCGATTGACACGCGATTTTGTGTATCGAATTTAACGGTGAGCTGGAATTTTTTTTTATTGACCGATTTCGAAATTGTACGGCTTTATAGAAAATTATCTGGCCTAGATTAATTTTTCAAATAAAATAACAGTACAAGATCAAGTATCAAGTACGCGTCTGACTGCATCAATTCAGTACTACTGAAAAACGATACGAATTTTTGACAGTATGGTTTTTAATCAAATGATTGTCAATTTTCCCCTTTTCAATCTTCTACCATTTAGAGAAAAGATTTGGGTTTCCCCCGAGTGCAGGAGTCTCATTTTTAAAAAGCTTCGTCTTTTCAACTTCTGTATAATAACTTGACTCTCCAAGGTGTTTCACCCAAAGTGACTTATTTAATCAAAGAAAAATAATTATTTCAAATTAATTTCTACATAATTATTAAACATAATTGATGCGTCAATTTATTATTACGCTCTTAAATTCTTAAAAATTTTTAATCTTGACCCGCAAGCTTAAAATGAACATATGTACAAATATGTAACCGCGTAATCTGCTCCCGGGGGGCTTGATTCCCAGTGTTTAATTTACTAGAGTAAAGCGTCTCTTCCGCTGGCGTTTGCTCATTTCCTATGCTCGTCCAATCCCGAGGATGCCTTAGCCTCGTGTAACTTTACAGCGCCGTAACGTCTCTACCTGCACGGTTAAACTAATCGATCACTTTGCTCCAGCCGCTGCCGCGTCATCGAAGCAGGCGGAACTTTTAATCAAGTTACGCCGCGAAAATCTCGGCATTTTCTAATCCGTTTAAAGAGTTATTAATCTCCATCGCCGGCGGGCGCGAAAATCTGCGCGTAATTATAGCGTGCGGCGCAGGGGTACGTAAACCCAAAACAATCGATAGAGCTGCTGGGCAGCAGCAGCAGCAGCAGCAGCAGCGGCAGCGGCAGCAGCATCAGAGGCTAGGCTAAAACGGAAAATGCGATTCTG
>JAWWEM010000010.1:7693410-7706019 GCA_035582935.1 Ormyrus thymus
GTAATTTTTTGGGTTTTGACAGTCTGTGGTGGCTTTACTAGACAGTATGGTAATTTTTACAAGATTATTTGTAATTTGTACTATATTTCTTCTCTCAGTGTAGCAATGCTTTTTTTGTTTGATTTATTGCCAAAGGCAAATAAAGTAAATCAAGTAGAGTAATTACCTCATTAGTAATTGCATTCGCAATTAGTTATATAAAATTAATTTTTCAAATAAATTTTAATTATTATATTACTTTGGGAGTGTAATTGGGAATCTCATTTAACGATTTTTATGTATTGAAAATTTAACAATTTTTTATAAACTTTAATTACTCTACACTTGTAATACTATTTTGATAAAAATAATAATCGATATTGTCCGAATAATTTATTTGTTCAGTCCTTAAAATACAGTGTATTCACAAGTGTGAAAATAGCCGCGCAGTTCATAAATAAGGAAACTAAGAGACTGGGACAAAGTTGCCGCTTCATTTCTAAAATTGTCGTCTTACAAACGTTAAAACTGATGTAAGCACCGCGGAAAAATAGCACAAACATGTAACCTTTTAGATCCCTTAAGAGGTTTAAGATTCTCGTGCGATAGGCACGTGTTTGACCTTTGTAGTACGCTTTAACGACTAAAAGTTTTTTCTCGCGGAAAGAGAAAAACAAGTGCAAAAAGCCGAAGAAAAAATGAATCCTTGCCCTCCCCACCCCCCCTCTCTCTCTCTCTCGTTCACGTATAGTAAAGAGGCAAGACATTCGCAATTCAGGCCGCGGCAGTTAGCATAGAAACTACGGACATTCGCTGCACTCCGAGGACCTTAATCTAAACTAATCCTCCTGTATCCTCGGTGCTTGAGCTTTATATATGTATTTTCCTTGTCTCTCTCCCGCTCCTTTCTCCTCGGGTTTTCTCCCTCCCCCCGCGAGCCTCTCCTCCCCCGCTATCAATTTCGTCGTTTCCCTCCGTCGGTTCCTCTTGTTTTCCGGGGGCGCACGCGCGCTCTGCTTTCCTCCGGTTTCATTCTTCACGTCTCCGCCATTTATCTCCTTTCGCTTTATTTTTCAGCGCGGCCGCGCGACTCGAGGGGCAAGAGGGCTCCCTCCGTCCATTTAGAATAACCCGGCTCTCGCGTCTCTATCCGTTCTTGTTTTGACTTGTCTCGCGTACGCGCGCTTCCGAAACCGTGTCGACGGGCGCGGCCACGGCTGCGGGGGGCCATTTTTTTGCCTGATTTACCGCCGAGCTGCAGCGAGCTGGCCCGGGAAGTCGGGAAGTTGAAGCAGCTTGGGGCGCTGCATAATTGGCTGTTTTAGTCCCGGTGCGAAAGCGTGACAAAGTTCTTCCCTGCCCTTCGTTCGGATCTTGGGAACTCGCGGCACTTTTGCTGGAAATGATATACTCGGGCACCTAAGGCTAAGTAGATTCGTTTTGCGAATGAGTAGATAGAAAACAAAATAATGTAACGAATCTTTCAATTACTTAATAGAAATTTGCCGGAATAAATAACTCTCATGAAGAATGCATCTTTTTTTTTATAGGGATTGATTTATTTACAGACATGATTACCTTCGATTTCAGCTTTTTTTTTGTGGGGTCTATTAGAGTGAAAAGTGTGTCTATTTTTCGTTGAGCTCGTCGATATTGCCGCTTTCATTTTCCCTCGCGCAAGGAATAAAAGTTCTTATATCACGCGAGGTTAACTTACCGCTTAGAAACAATATTTTAAATCGAAAAACTAGAAATACGCCACGAGCTTTATGAAACCTGTGCAACATTGAAACAAATTAGCGTTATTATTATTTTTTTTTTTTTAAATATGAATTTATCTTCGTTTATGCAAAAAGAAATTGGATTTAGTTTCATTTAAAAGGCCATTGATAAAACGTTGCCAAACTTGTAAGAAACGAAAGGTTTCCAAGATAAAACTGCTAAAATTTGTTAGGAGCGTAATATCTTAATGCACGTTTCCCTCCTCGAGTCATCCTTTGAGACGTGACTGCTGTCACTTTCATACATCCGATTGAAAGCCTCGCAGGCTGCCTGCCTTTTCCTTATTCCCACACGTTCTCCCACGGAGGCTCCTTTTCCCGCTTGTCACCTTATCACTTTGTCCCGGTTTTTGTCGCGGCTTGCTCCCTTAAAAGCTTCCTAATATGCTTACCTCAGCCTTACCGCACCGCGCAGTCGGCGCGCCTCCCCTACCCCCCGACGTATCATTTAAGCTGGCACGTGTGTTAATCTGGCCCCTCGCTACAAATTTTCGGCTCAAGCGCTCGCCCGAAATCCTCGAGATTATGGAGAGAAGGCGGAGGGAAGACGTCTAGCGGCAAGTTTACACGACGTTTGCGCCTAGCGACAGTCGCATCAGCGGCGCGCTTTAATCTCCCGCAATCAAGCGCGATGACTTGTCTAAATAAACTCGTTAAACTCGACGGGCGGGGCGCCGCTCTGTTCCGCGTCCGTTCTGCGACAAGTTTTCCCGAAAGGATCGATTGACCCCGGCTGCTTCCGATACTTTACCTACTGCCGCCGCCGCTGCTTCACATTTCGGGGGATCATCCCGGGGATTAGGCACACATCGACGGCTGTTTATGTACACTCACGAACGGAACCGATAAGAAGAAATTAATCGCGTTGGCGGATGTGTGAAGAGAGAGAGAGAGAGAGAGAGAGAGAAACTTTTTTCCCTTTGCCATTCGTCTCGTTTCTTGAATGAAAGTAAGTCAGCGTGGGGTAAAAGATGTCGTCATCTACTGGGTATTCGTCGATGACGCGAAAAAAGTAAGAGATAAATAAAAATGATTGAAAGGCCAGCTTTTTCGTTTATATTATCTGAGTTATTCTATACATTCAACAAATGATTAAATAAATTTTGCAACAAACTATAATTGCTTTTCAATTTTTTTTAATACAAAAATGTAGAGGAACCTTTGCGTTTTTTACTGCTCAAAAATATAGTAGACAGCATTTTCATACCATATTCCAATTCCGAGTTTTAATTAGTCTTGATTGTCAGGTATATTTGTCAGTATTGTCAAATAACGAAAAATTGTTCCAAACTTAACGAGACAAATTATTTCATAGATTAATTTTTTGACTTCTGAACATTGTTTTTCTTAATGAAATCACGTTGCGAACTAACAACCCTGCTCCTTTTTTTTGATTCTCCGCTAATTGAACACGGGTGGTCTCCTTTCCTCGTTAGATCGCAAGTTTGCGAAAGAGTGCTCTAACAGGAATTATGAAAGAAAAAAATCGTCGAATTACTCTCTAACGAACACTTTCGAAATATATGGCAAAGCTCAAAAGAATAATCGTTAGCCGTTTCATATTACAACGAAACATATTATAATTGATCTCTTCGTCACCGAGTCGTAATTGCAATTACATGCGCAAAAACATTTAGTACGGGAAACGAATGCAGAAAATGGCTTTTTGCACATGGAAACTCATGGAGCAAATAGACGTTTTTCGCAATTGGGCGGTCTTCGGCAGTCTCTATTCAACGGGTTTTATTGTGCGGTATAATAATCTTTCGTGCAAACCATACATGTGTGACATCCTACGTATTTATTTTAATGAAAAAGTTAGTTGTTTGATGTCGTTATTGCTTCTTGCTCGAAGCTCGATGAAAATGTAGAGTTTCAATAAAAAGATGGACACGATCAATGTTCTCTCGACATATAAATGCAAGAAAATTTAAGTAAGGATAAACATAAAAGTATTCATATATTGGCTTTTTATAATAAATTAAGTAATGCCAAACGTTGAGAACTGGGTATCAAAATAAAAGATATTTTTCCTAAAAGCATCTACTTAATCTTGAAAAGGAGTTTGAAATAACAAACGTGTAATTACGAAAAGCTTTTATTAGAAGCATTTTGTTTTGAAATTCAACGAGCTCAGCCGCTTTCTTAAACTAATACGTTGATACGGCAATAAAAGCCCCCTAAGTCTGCGATCTCTCAGCTCGAAAATCCTCAATTCCGTCAAAAGGAAACGCAAAAGCTTCGTCTTACCGCCTTCATATAATACTCTTCCCCTCCACCTCCTTTATTATTAATTTACCGCTTGGTCCTCCTCGAATGTCGCGTGCCGTGAGCCTCTATTGCAGCCCGCTGACCGAGAAATGGTCGACGAACGAACGAGATAAAGCCGGGGGAGTATTCGCTTCGCTAAAAAGTAAAAATTAGCCCCGCGAAGAGAGACAAAGACGGGAAGTTTGACGGCAGCGGGACAAATTTCTTCGTTAGAATCGGCGAATTACCATTATAAAGCCTGGAACTTGGAGATCAGTCGGTTGGAAAATTTCCTTCCTGCGGGGAAAATGGACGCCGACGACAACGAAACTTTTGACGGTGAAGCAGCGAATATATCGCTAATAAAAAGTTTAATTTGAAAGTAATTTGCGTCTTGCCAGATCGTGGGATTCGACTACATTAGTCAAACGCGAGTACAGCTGTACCTTACTTTGACTAGCTTGGTATCTAAAAAATTCCCTTAAGTGCTATACACTTCTAGGAAGTCATGCTCGGAAACTCAAGATAATAACAATTTTTTAATCAGTCAGGACGCAATAGTTGCGAGTTTCGTAAATTTCAGTTTTCTACAAGGTAGTTTTATAATAAAATATAGGTATACTTGTAAAACTTTTTAAATAAAAAGATACGAGCCATACAAAATTTATTAGACAATATAGAAATACGCTGATTTGCCATAACTTTACAAATGTGTACATACTACTGATGGATGGAATTACCTTTTCAGGCAATTTTTAAGTTTCTGAGAAAATGAAGAACCAGTTTTACGACGCGTTAACGGCTTCAGCGGTACTTTCGATTTTGCGGAAGTAAGAAAATTTGAGTGTTCTGCGAAAAATTTTCACGAGTATAAGTCGCCGGGGAATGTGCAATAACTTTTTCTATGACTTAGTGTTGTATTTGCGAAATGTTTGTTTTATTGCCGAGGTCCTCTATAACTTATATAGAAGTTGCGTCATGAAAACGACTCGTTTTAGTATAAGTGAAACTTTGTACTATTGAGAATTCTAAAATATATGTGGAAGGAAAGCATCTCTCGTTTTTACTGTAAATTAAATTTAAATAGGCGATTTTCATAACTTCAGAATCTGATCAGACATGTTTGTATAAAGGAAATTAAAATAGGACTAGAGAAAAGCTTGTTTACAAAATCAAGATGCATAAAAATTTAATAAAATATGTAATTTATTATTACGTTCCTCGGGCAGGGTCGAGGGGAAAATTTCAGTGAAACTTTTTTCCTCCGCTTGCAATGGGGCCGTAGTTAGAACGAAAATATTTGCATGACTCACGCAGTGCAACGCAATTTTCCGCTTAACTCGGCTGCTTTCTTCTGAATGCTCAGAGAGGCTCTGCCGGAATTTCGGGGAATACAGAAGCATCCTCGAATTAATTTCAGGCTTAGGTATGCAAGAGGACTTGCGCAGCTCGAGAGAGAGAGAGAGAGAGAGAGAGAGAGCAAGATAGAGAGTTACAACTTCTAATTGTTGTCGTGATATATTATTTGTATGGAGAAATTCCAGCGAATACGTTCGCATAAATTATCTTTTCCAAGTTTTATTCGATTTTAACAGCTACCGCAGGCTGTGATTTAATTTTATCAAAGAGTATATTTAAAGAACGAAGTAATATATTGATTGATGAAACTTTAAAAGGTTTCTTTAATAAAACTTACTTAAACATCCTGCTGCTTAATTATTTTAAAAGTATTATTATTTATTAAAAGTTTTTAACGAATTGCAGAAAATAATTTTCGTTAGCGGGAAAGTTAGCAAAATGTATGAAGTTAATTCTGAAAATTATAATCTTCCAAGCTTTGTTAAGAAAGATAATGAATAATTATATTACAGTTACAATATAATTAAATTCATTTCAAAACGTTATCCCATGCATTACTGCCATTAACGGGCTTTGCGAGTAAGCTGATTAATTTTACGAGCATATTATTGAATTTGCAAATGCCCCATACACCTCGAAATAACGCTCGCGAAGGAGAATAGTCATCCGATATAATGATACGATTCATCAAACCCGCCGTACAAAGAAAATAAAGCCTCGACAATGGGAAAATCATCTATAAACTCTTTACAGCGGAGTAAAACGCAGCGCAGATCTGATCAGTCTGCTCCTTCGTCTGGTAGCCCCGCAGAGCTTTTCGCGTGCGCATTTACGGGCCTACCGAGCTTTTAGCGCGGCCCCGCCGATGCTATCGCTCACGCACGCGGAGAGTCGTTCGGCCGCGGCTGCATTACGTACAAGCCCGCGCATCGGCGCGGATATCGAAAATGAGGGTGATTTTTTCTCCCATAATGCCCTTTATTGCGGCCGCGGTGGCACTTCGGGCGCCCCCGCCCAGCTATTGAAATGTAAAGTCGCCGATTCCTCGGGCCTCCGTAAGTACACGCGTATAATGCAGCCTCGCGTTATCGCGCGAGCGTAAACACGACGGCTGAATATAAATTATACTACCCGGCTCCTATCGATGTACGTGTATTTTACGGCGCGGGGGGAGCCGTATTTTTTTTTCCTTTTTTTTTCCCCCCGACGCAGACCCCGCCGCCGCGGAAGGAATGAAATTTCCCGCGCGAATATTGAAAAAGTTCGCCCGAACGGACGTGCCGCGCTGCATCCGAGAGCCGCGCGCGCGCGTCTGGAGCAGGCCGAAAATCAGTTTTATAAAATGCTGTAAGCGTGCGCGCGCGGCTTTTTACTCCGCGGGATTTTACGCGACTGCTCGCGAGAGAGGTGGGGAGGCCGCTTTCGTCGAGACGTATATAAAGTCATTTATGAGGCGCTGAGCAACTTGGTCGGGATGACTGCGGTGACAACATGATCGGCGAGACGTTTCGGAGAAGCGCGGCAAGTTTTTCATGGCGCTTTTACGGGATTCACACTTTTATCTGAGTTTAGAATGATTCCCCTTTTCTGGGCGTATAAAACGGATTTAATTGGAAAGGGTGGGGGGAATGGCGCACGCTGACGTGAACGCACAATAAAAGTTTGTGCGTTTAACATTAACTATTGGAGATTTGCGTGATAAAACAAGTTTTGACGTATTATTATTACTTTCCGAAATGGATTTTTTACAGCGAAACATTCATTGAAACTTGTTTTTCGCGGGGATGAGAAATCCAAAAAACAAGAACGAAAGCTCGTCCGAATTGTTTTTAGCAAAAGAGTTTCCTGGAGTTTTCATTCGCTTTTGTCCTCAGAGCTGAAATAACAAACAGGAATATAGACCTTTTTACTTGATAAATTTTTAATCCAAACAATGCTTACCAAAATATTTTTGTGAGCGCGTATATTAAGTGTTGGCCGAACATTGAAAAGTCATAATTCAACTGCTTCCCTCTTAAACAATTACAAAACGAGAAAATTTCGATAATAACACCAAGCAATTTGGTGGATATTGTAAATTGGGATGTATACGGAGTTATTAAGTTAGATAAGAGCTAATTCAGCAAGACAATAACGTACCCTGCAGCTAAATCTTGTTTTTAATTTCGTGATTGTTAATAATTCAACCTGTGCCCTGGGTATGAATAATAGAATCGTTTAATGCACGCATCTACATACATCCTCCCTCCACCGATTACTCCCCTGCGATTCTTCGACTAATTTTGCGCATCAAATATACAGCTGTTATTCTCGAGAAGAATAATACAAATTGCTATAAGATCAAGGAAGATTACATTATGAATCATAAATGAGGCCGGCGAGCGGTTTTACGTACACACTTACAAACGAGGAAGCCCGTGTCTGATCTAACGTGGACTTAATTCCACGCCTCTGAATGATTCAAGCGGGCTTAAAATATACAGGTTGTCCGCCGCACGCCAGAAGCATCTCCGGCGTTCGAAACGCACTCGGCCCCTGACGCCCCAATTAAATTAAATAACAAAATTCATTTGCACTGGTAAATAATAACGATCCTTACTTGCCCTGAAAGTTTGAAGAGCCTCAGCCACGCGCTGCCTATAAAAATGCAACTTTAATTAAACGCTCCGTTTTCCCAGTCGGACTCGGCGGCCACATACATTTGTCGGAACTCGCTACCTGCGACGCTCGCGCGTAAACACGTCTCTCCTCCCCCCTCCCGGTCGCGTTTATCCATGAATTCTTGAGCTTCGCCGTGTCCACATCCTCCGTCGCGGCTTTATATAAAGGATATTTCATCAATCATTCAATATTCACAGAAGCGCCCGGAAGGAGGACGAAAGAGCGCGAGGCATTATGCAAAGATGGACAATTGGAATATTCAATATTCAGCGGCTAAATCACTCGGGGTCCCGCCATATCTTCTCAATAAAAGATATATCCGCCGACGGCGGAGCTCCCCCTGTTTTTCAGCCGCACGATATCACGCGCGTGAGGGAGAGAGAGAGAGAGGGAGGCGCGCGAAGCCCGCGGGAGGCAAAGTTACGCGCGCCTGACCTTAAATCCAACTCTGCGCTTGACCCTTGCCCCCGACGGGCGCGCGGTGGCCGTTCCTTCGAAAAGCTGCAACAGCTATTATTCAGTGGATTCCGCAGAGAGAATCCGTAATGCCGGATCGGCTCGTATTCTTTTTTTCTTCCTCCTTTTTTCGGCCTCCAGATCGATCTTCTCTTCTTTGAGGGATCTGCCGAGGGTGTATTGCGAGGGTTGTCGCGCGCCTGGCGCACATGTGTGCATACCCAATGGGACGTGGATTATTCTGCTCGAAGGTCCGGTTCGCCGGCGGCTTGTCTCCTGCTCGGCTTCTACCCCACCGGTACCGGCATGAAAAATGCGGGATGCTTGAGAAGCAGTTATTCGTGTTTAATGCGACGGATCTAATTGGGGGGACTGGGTTTTAATTCGTGCTGTTTTATACTTGTTTAATATTTGCGTAGGAGAATTTTTTAGTTGCTAATTGGAGAAATCCATTATTGCGGAACGTTCGCGCCGTAAAAATGAAGCTTATATCTTTTTATTCCCGGAGAAAGCGCACTGACGTCGAATTCAATTTTGTTAAATGCAATTGCGCGCCAATTTTTAATAAAAAATTTAAACGAATGAAACGAAATAAAAACAATGCAAAATAAATATTTGGCGATCGCCGTATTATTTGCAACGTTGTAAAATTTTCAAATCCCATTCAAACTTTACTCGGATAAATTTAAAACGAATCCTAACTACCGTCAAGTATTTAAAAGATCCGTGCAATCGTAAGTCCCGATTCGAATCCCCTCTCGCTACGTCCGGCTCCTTTTTCCATTCGAGAAAATAAATTCAGCCGGGGCGCCGAAAACTTTCCGCCCATCGGGGGCTCAAAATATCCCAGAGTCGCCCGTCCATACGTGCTTCGAAGTAGGTTTGAAAATCCCGCCGTCGGTCCATTCTATTCAATATACACGAAATAGCCCAGATGCGTGCGCACAATAACGTCGCCTCTCGGAGCGCGAGAATTGCCCCGGACTGCTCGGTTTTTATCGAGACACGCGCGCTTTGCGTTCCTTTTCTCTATCTCGGGCCTCCTGGGCTTCGTTCGCGTCCCTCCTCCGGGGGGGGGCGGGAGGGGGGAGGCGCACTTCCTTATCCCTTTGTCGGGGGGATCGCCGCCGCCACCTCCGACCCGCCCACCAAATAAATGATACTGCCGTGGATTTGGCCGGATTTGTCCGAACGAGAATGTTATTTGTTACAGGGGCCTCGTATATCGCGGCGGCAGCAGCCCCCGATCCACTAGCGTTCTCTAAGCCTACAAAGCCAAATCCCGTAGAGTGAAAATTTCACTGTATGACCCAAGTCATTTGCCATACTACGGTGTAATTATCCATAAGCCCTCGAAAGCGACGCTCGTAAAGCCATTAAGATCAATCGGGATATTGTGATTTATGGCTAGTAACTTTGCCAATTTGTATTCTAATAGATTCGCTCTTTAGTATTATTATTTCTGTAAAAAATATACGAAACTTTTGAATCCCTCGTGTTGCAATTTACTTGTCTGACCAAAAGTCCACCGAAAGTATCAAACAAGAAATAATATTGCACTTCGTTGTCTTGTGTAACTTCATAAATTAAATCTACAAAGTTAAAGCGGAATTCGCGCGTAAGCTTTACTCGCCAGAGGGAGAGAGAGAGAGAGAGAGAGAGAGAGAGAGATATAAAATTCGGGCCGGAATAAGCGAAAAAGATTTAGAGAAGATAGAAGACGAAAAACGATGAAAGCGGAATCGAGAGCAGAGCGTAGCTGCGGCCCGGAAACAGAGAAGCGGCACCGTTCAGAGGTCCGCGCCCCGCGAAACTCGAATACGAACCTATAATGTACGCGATTGGCCGCGTTTGCGAGCGTCAAGTTTACTTTGCGATGAACTTTATCAGAAAGTTGCCGGCTGCCGGTAGTTTGTTTGAGATCGAATTGCACTGCGTAGATCGTCGCATCGGCTTTGCGAATATAAACTTCCAGAGGGGCTCTCTGGCCTCCCCCCCCCTCCATCGTGTACCTTAAATAAATATTGAATGCGGCTGCGTGCGCGATTACGCGAAATTCGCGCGGTTAATAAGAGGAAAACGAGAGACGGAGAGCGAAACCGAAAGCGGGGAATGATTATAAGGAAGTAGACGCGCGCCATTACCGCGGGGGGGGGGGGGGGGGGCGTTTAATGCGTGGTAGGAGAATTTTATATCTTCTTCAAAATTTAATAGCGTTTGGAAATTTAATAACGCCGAGAGAGGTGCGATAAAAGGAGAGGAATTAAGAGGACGTAATTAGGAGCGTAAAATCCGGGGGAATTCGTCCGGTCGAGGGGGAGGGGGAGAAGCGCGCACGCCCCGCGCATGAAAAAGCCTTTCTTTTTGCCGAGAGAGAGAGAGAGAGTGGGGGCAATAAAATCCTATTGTTGGTACGATCGCGGCTATGAAAGCGATGCTCGTTTACGGTGAAATCGAAAATTTTGGAATAATGTCGTTCTTACGATGAAATACGGGTCGCTGCTAGTGAAGTTTTTAGGGGCGGCTATTTGTATATTACGGGCTTTTTCGAAAATAAAGCCTTTTTTTCGCCGTGCTCGCGAGATCTATTTTCGAAACAATTATCTATTCCTAGTCGGAGCGCGGCGGTTAAATTTAACTGCCGGGCACATCAAAAGATATTACCATAAACAATAGATGTATTTTTATGGCTTCTTGGCGTTATCAAACTTGGAGTAAAATTCGCAGTGCGCGTATTTAACGACTGGAGCGTTTGCGCAGGAGAAGCTTCTTTACTGTCGATAGCTTAATCAACACGAGCATTGATGCAGAGTTACTGCGCACGCAGCGGAATTAAGCTAATACGTCAAATAAATCAATCTATCGAACACTTTTATGTCTCTGCATTTTTGAATGGCTGTAATTTATTAACACTGCAGGCGCATGTCGGTTATGTGCGCTGCCAACAAACGCGTTACTCTTATCATTAAAAATTGATACGCACAAAAGGAGGTGTTATTATATTTTTTTTTTCCTTTTTTTGTAGGACATTAAAAAATTGTTTAATCAAAGTGAGCCAAAGTACAGAGTTTGCGACTGGTGCCTCGGTGATGGCAAGCTAACTTCCAGCGTGTTTCAGCGAGCTAATCCAACAAAATGCCGCTCTCAAAACTTTTTATCACCTATTATTTTTATACCATCAGCAGCGACAAAGCATCGTGAATAATTAACGAAAACAAAGGCGCCGAAGGAGGAGCAGGAGGAGGAGGATCGCGTTTTACGCGCACAAAGGATAAAACGCAGCCGAAGCAATCGGCTCAGATTACGAACCCTTCATCAACTCACGCGTGCACGCCTTTATGCCTTTGTGCCCTAAAAACTCTCCCGGCAAGACAGGCGGCGAAAAATTGCCCGTGCTTATGAAAAGGCCCAGGATCAGAGAAGGAGGAGAGGGAAAGGAGGAGGGGAAGAAGGGGGTGGGGGCGCATAACGCGTCGAAAATCCCGTCAAAGTTTTTCAATAATCCGGCCTCGAAGAAGCCGCGCTCGCTTTAAAAGGGTTTCTTTTACGAGGCTGCGTAACGATGGCCTCGGCCCTCGCTATTAATGAACAATTGGCAAGCGGAATTTTTACGATGCCCCCGCGAAGGCGCAATACCCTCCGCCCCGGCGACTCTTTAAACAAGTATAGATGGGCAAAGGAGAAACAGTTTTCCGTATTAACGCGAGGCCGGCGTGGCCCCTCGGCAGGGGCATCGACGCCGACGCCTACGCAAGAAGCTCGCAAAGTTGCCGCCGCCTTTTATACAGCCCGCGAGCGAGGATCGAACAAGCGGGCCGGACTATAGCGAGAAAGAATGAAGCGAGAGCTCGGTCCGAATGAGAAAAGTCCGAAGCGCGCTGTTAACTTTTTACTCGGGCCCGAGGAGCCGGGATATAAAGATGTAGAGATCGCGTTATTCTCTGGACGGCACTTGGCTGCTCTTTTTTCGCATTCTCTCCATCCCCCTCTGTTCCGACGCCGCCTCCCCGCCTCTCGTTATTATTATTATTGTTGTCGGCGAGTGATCTCCTTTCTCTCTCTCTCTCTCTCTCTCTCTCTCTCTCTCTCTCTCTCTCTCTCTCTCTCTCTCTCTCTCTCTCTC
>JAWWEM010000010.1:7719440-7730737 GCA_035582935.1 Ormyrus thymus
TTTATTTATTTATTTATTTATTTATTTATTTATTTTTTTAAGCATCGTTGAATCTTTTGATAAAAGCTTAAAACAAAACTAAATAAATTATTAATTAACGTTTATTAATTGATCAAAACTTATTTAAATCCATATTTTCGACAGTTTCTATTGTGAAATAATATTTTATTCATTTCGTTACAAATAAATTTATTTATAAGAATAACCACAGAAATGGTTTATACTCAAAAATATTGTAACAAGTCAATATGCACTTGCAATTGGCAATTAAAAATGCATTAAACACCCATTCGAAAATGCATAAAAATTTAATAAATTTAGCAGATCATTTTATCATCAGTTAATGCCTTTATCGCATAAACGACCGCACTGAAAGCAGAGTCATTTAAAAAAGATATTTAAATCGCACCGAGCGGTTTATCTCTCCTCGAGGCGCATTCAAAAGACGGATTTAAGTAGTCAAGTGCGCCCATCAAATAATAGAGAATGTAAGATCCAGTCCGCAAAGCGAAGCAAAGCACCGCGCTCTAATTATTATGGCGAACACCGGATTAAACGATAAAAGCCGAGCGCACGCAGAAAACAGCCAGCAGTAAACGTGATCAGCAAAGGAATTCCTGCGGACTCGATTGTCGGGAAACGAAAACCCTCCCGTTTCCCGGCAAAAAAAAAAAAAGAAACAATCCGAGCGAAATCCTGCCTAATAGCTCGTGCGATTCTCGAGGAAAAATCGAGCGGCGATACTTCCGTAAAAGAGAGCCGTGGGGAGCGTCGAAGGCGAGGGCAAAAGCCGCGAATCAGCAATGCAGAAACGCCGGAAGGGATGAATGTTTGCTCCGTGTTTGCGCATTCCTCGCGTCGCGTGCGCGCTAACTTTCGCACGCGTGCACTCGTCGCTCGGAACTTTTGGCTCGCGCGCGCGCGTGCGCGCTCGCCGCATATACGTCTTTCGAAAATGGCAGAAGAAAAACAAGAGCAAGCGCGGCTTGGCAAATACAGAGTGTTTTGTTCGCCGGGTGTCGGAACAGGCGACGATATATCTCCCCGAGAGCAGGACGAACGCGTGTTTTTCCACGGCGGCGAGAGCGAGATAGATAGATAGGGGAGCCAGTTCTGACGGGGAATTTAAAATATTGTGGGGGCGAGGGGGGGGGGGCGACACGTTTTGCGGCTTTCGCGACGACGGGGTAAACAGGGAAGCTATCGAAATCGTCGGACGATGCCTTTTCCTTTTAATTGCACGACCGTTTCGATAGCGAAGCCGTTCGCGGGATTTTATTTGCTTTTCTAAACACGCGTAAATTCATTCCGATCCTGTAACTTCGCTCTTTTTACCGGCAATTTAAAGGATGAAAAGTTTGCGCGGATCTATGGTTATCCGACGTTTTACCTTTTCTCATAAAGGGTGTTTACGACTATAGGAAGGCATGCGCGTTTAATGAGAGTTGGAAAAGTTTGAAGTAAAACGTGAATTTCGAAAGTGGGTTTAAGCTTTTTAATTTTCAGGATGAAAATGACTTGGGAAAATGCTTTTTAAGTTTGTTAATATGAAGCGTAAAAAGAAAAAACTGGGTCTAAATTAGTGCGCTTGATTAGTTTTAGTTGGTTATATAAATTTAAAAATACCTATAATTTTCAGTTTCCTTTTGTATTTGAATGAACATTGGGATTTTATGTTTTATAGACAATATCATAAAATAAAATAAAATAATAATAAAATTTGGATTTTTAATAATTTTTAACGTAAAATAAAAAATAAAAATTTGATGTTATAAAAAAATAAATATTTAAAAATTTAATTAACTTCAATTAAAAAAGTTAAAGTAGATTTCACTAAAGTTCTGAGTATTTTTAAAAATTGGACTTTTTCAAAATTGAACACAAATTAATTATTTTCGATATTGATTCTAAAAGTTTTTTTTAAGTATTATTCGATATGTGTTTATTACCTGTGAAAGTTATAAAAATTTAATCAACATTACTATTTTTAAAATCAATAAAAATAGCTTTTACAAAAAGATCCAAAGGAAAGAATTTTTATAGCAACGTTAAACTTATATTTATATTTTTAGCTCACAAACAATAACAAAAGCTAATTCACGAAAATGGTCCTCCTATCCAAACTTATTTATTTTTCCTTAAGTTTGATTAGTTAATGGCGAAAGTTAATCAGGACTGGCTTTGACTCTATCAATTGAATTTAATGATAAACTTAGTTTGAGAGCTGTTAGTATCCCTCTATTCTACTATCGAACCAAACTATGTAATTCTAATAGAATTATTTACGATTCATTTGCGACTGTGGACGTATTAGTGAATGTCCCTGCCAAACGTCAAAATGAACATTGTCCATTCGCAGCGGTGTTTCCAATAAGTCAGCATGCTGTAGATCAATTAAAGCTTAATCACTGCTTGTTTGTGGTGATTTTGATATAAAGTAAAATCATTACCATTCCCTAAGTATGAGTAACTAAAGTTATGTGCATCTAGTCTTTGTTTTTTTATTTAAAAAAAAAAAGTGTTTTAACTGTTTTCTTCATACCGATGCAAACTTTTTATCCAATGTCGCGTAGGTAACTAGAAATGTAATTTCCTTTAGAGCTCGAGAGAACACTTTCGAGTATAAAGTTTATAGGGTAAAGTAAGGTTTTAACGTCAAAGCCTTTTCAATGCATACTGAATTTTTTTAGACCGACAGAGACACAATAAAAAGCTTAATCGATGATAAAATTACTAAAATTTTAATTTTTATTCTTTTCATTGAAAATGCACTAAAGTCTGAAAAAGAAAAACAACGAAGACTAACGAAGATTAGCTTTGAATTTTCGAATCCAAAGATGATCCAACCGAGTAGGTGACACTCTGACCACAGGACTGCTTTCCCGACAGAGCTAAGCCCGGGTTTGCGATCTATTCAAGAGGCAGGGTTACCGATCTCAATCCGCAGCAATCTGATGGAGCCATCTTGAGTCAAAGGGCTGGCACTGAAAATACAAACGGGAATTTGGCGGGGAGAATTCGAAATTCGTTCCTTAGAGATGAATAAAGCGACCGTCGATAAAACCCGTAATTAATTAGAGCGCATTTTAATTTTCTGCCCGATACCTTGAGAAATTCGATAATAACCTAAGTTCATGGGTAGCTATAAACTTTCGTATAAAATAAAATTCACACTAGTCGTTAATTTCTTTTAAATGGTTCATTAACGCGAAATTATGGTGAAACTAAATTTAATGAGCTATATGCTCATAATTCCTTTCGGCGCACAACAAAGCCTTGAATTTCTGCAAGATTAATACTGCTTTTCGAGAGTAAGAGGAAGATAAAGTGAGATAAAAGCTCCTCAAAAAGAAAACATTTTTCTCCGCGGCCCGGACGGTGAGAGTCGTAGTATTAACTTTACGTTCATCCGCTTTCGCAGCATCACTCGACTCTTGTGTAGTGTTCATTAGATTTCGGCTCGGGAAGGGAGAAAGAGAAAGAGAGAGAGAGAAGCACGCAACGACGTAGAGTTAATTCAGCCAGCAATAAGCATAAGTGCAAAGCGAGCGCATTTCCCGTACGTCTGACTCTTTAGCGGAAATCGCCGATCCGTAAAGTCGGTCGGTTGCACGCCGGACTAACGGGGGGGGGGGGGGGGGGGGGGGGCCGCCACCCTCCCACCCCCTCTGTGTACTCGCTTTGTCAGTGCCGCGTGTAAACCCACGTGCAGCCGCTCCCCTCTTACAAACACGGGCTACGTGAATACTTAAGCGCATATACGTAAAGCGGAGAGAGTCCGCGAACGAGTCGGTCCGAGGCTCTCTCTGGCTTTTGCTATACCCCGACCGAGTTTGCCCGCCGATTAAATCTTTCGCGGACACGGCTCATTTTTCTTCGCGGTTAACTCGGCCGTGCTGCCTTGCTCGTGTAATTTTTTGATCGAATCTATAAATTTAGTTTCCTGCTGGCTGATTTCTGGGTGGCGGTGCTTTGAAAAGTTTATTGCTGTGATATTATACTTCAAATTTACTTGAATTTTCCAGTATTATTTATGTTTCAATGAGGATTGCATTGTCTAAACTCGCGCATTATTCTTGATATTTAATATTATTAAACAATATACCTCTAGAAATATCGTCTGTCTTTTATTATACGCAAAAACGCGTTCAATTTACCGAATTTAACGTTTGCGTCGCGGCGCTGATATTCGGTATTTTGGTCAGAATTATAATCTGAGTAACAAACATACGCTTACAAAAGCGGATCGTAAATAATGCGATTCATAATTCAATACTGGTCTTATGAGATAGTGATTAAAATTCGGGGGAAATGTTATAGAGTTTGAACTCTGTTACAAGCTATACTTGCGCAAACACTTTCAAAATGCAATCGACCGTATCTTAAAATCAGACTAAACATCCATTATCTATTAGCTCTGTTAATGTAAACTAAATTGAATGAGCCGCTGCTTCTTGAAACATCGTATTATTATGCTTCAAAAATTTTTGAATAATTTACATGGCAGTTTTAGCGATTCGCAAAATCATTATTATTTAGCATTAGCATTTATTATTAAAATATTTGCGGCGAGTGTTCTTGTATTATTAACCAAAATTCTGGCAGCTTTTATCCATTCTTGTAATACTTTATAGATTTCCTTGTCGAGGCAGAATTCCCTAGCCCTTTTACGAGGATTCAAAAGAACTCTAACAAACTTTACCTTACATTAATCTTACAATCGAAGCTCCTTCCGCGCCACTCCGACGAAGCGCAGCCCGGCGCGCGATCGCGCTTCGAAAAGTGTTAGCTTCGCCCAAGGAATTACATTCACACGGACGAGCGCGCCATCCTATAAACACTCGTCCAGGTGGAAGATGTAGCACGATGTACGCTGGCTGTAGCAGCTCAATGCACAAATCCGCGCGCGCAGACGGAGGCCGGAGAGCTCTCCATATATCCATCTTGTCTATGTTGCTTTCAGTCAGCTCGATTGACGAGCGACAGTCGGAGGAGCGGGCCACCGGTTTGCCGAGATCGCCGGTGCAGAAGCAGAAGCAGCAGCCGGAGGAGGACGGGACGCTTAACGATGCCAAGGCCGATTATCGCCAGAGCCAGCAGCGTCAACAGATGCCGTCGTCGCTGACTCTGCCGGCGGTTGGCTCGCGGAGCGTCTGCCGCATCTGCCACACTGACTCCTGGGCCAAGGAGCCGCTCATCTCGCCCTGCAGGTATTCCGAGCCCGGTTGCTTTAGATGGCTTAATGAACTTCCCGAGGCCCGGTCCATTTGCTTGATTGTTTTCCTGATAGCGGCGCTTGGCTCGATCGGTTCTTGAGGCGAAATTTCAGAAAATTTACTCGAATTACTTGCCCCGCGGAGTTGATCAATTTTCTTTCGAGAAAGTTTTAATCGGAAAGTTTTGGAATCCTTTGATCTGTAAACATGAAAAAGCTATGGAGATTTAGGTCGATTAAATTTGAAATCCATTAAAAAGCTATTAAAAGTTTTGCATCCGTTAAATCGTGAGCGTTAAAATAATTCACGAAAATATTCTCTTCGAAGTCACAAAAAAAAAACTGCATTAAACAACCGAAGCAGCGCGGATGGCACAAGCTCATGTCTATTTAATTTCGATTTAACTGCTAAAGGATTCTCTCCCGGAAGCCTTTTCATTTCGAATAGTTTCCGGACTACAATCCTTTCAAAACAACCCGAAAATCGATACCCATTTGGCGAGTGGACCGCAGTGGTAGGAATCAAATAGCAGGCGCATTGGCATACGCACTTTTTTCCTGCTTTTTCACGAGATAAAAGGGGTGGAAATTTTTATTCGACAAAGATGCACGATTTACGTGTAAAATAAATTCTTTATAAAAATATTGTACACTCAAGTGTAAAACGACGCGGGGAACCCGTAAGTGCTAAGCCGCAAAAGGTCTTATTTGAAAACGCAAAGAACTCGTGATGAATTGTTCGAAACGCAAAACGAAAATGTAAAATTTGAAATTCTAAAACCTAAGTGGCGCAAAAGACTAACGTTATAAATCAAACGTGCCTTTTTTTTTCTTTCGTCCCGCGTAATTCAAGTGTCTGGCTCCTTTGCTCATCCATCGTCTTTTCACGCATACACTTTGCGTCGCGAGCGAATTCAAAGAAACTTATTTTTTGTACGCCTTGTAAAGAACATTCACATAAATTAATCGCAATTTATCCGCGGGGTACAAAATCGCCTTCAACCGCTTTATTCGCAAGAATATTAAATTGTTTGCGTAAACTTTTAGAGCAGCATTTGAATTCGCAAGGCTCTCGCGGCGCTAATACAAGAACTCATAAAGCAGCTTCGACGGAATTCCCCTCTAAAATTCTTACCTCCCGCGTCGCGGTTCGTAAATTTTTATGCACGCCGCGACTGCGTCGGCACGAGCTCGGCAAGATGACCGAGAAGCGAAATTCTCGGAATCTCATTAGGGCCACGCACTAAAACGCCAATTAAACCGCTTTTCACGCACGACTCGACTTGGAAAAAGAGACGGTTAATTGAGCGCCACTCCTCTTTCGCCGATAAAAGCTCGGCGGCAGGCGCGCGCCGGTTTATCCGCGCGCGTAATTTTCATTGAATGCGCGCTCGCCTCGCTCCTCGCGACGGCCTTTGAAGCGCTCTTTACTCGTGAATTTTGCAAAAGGAGGATGCAGGCAGCGGAACTGGCAGTCGCCTGCGTTTCTGCGCTTGAAAATTAATAAGCGCGGGAGGCGGCGCGCGCGCGGATTTCGGCCGCGATCTCTATCAGAAAATCATTAACTTCCCGAGTCGAAGTAGTCAAAGTAGCGGGAATTAGAGGAAGTCCGGACTCCGACCAATTACGCCAAAGTAGTCCTAAGGCGGATTTATTTTTAGAACGAGTTTATTAAAGTGCAACGCTGAAAGGAGATTTGAAGCTGCACTCAGTTTATCGCGATTCGCCTTTACTAACCCCCAGAAGGGCTTTTTTCAAGGGCTCTTCCCCGGCAACTCATTCGGTCTCTGATTTCGCTCCTCGTTTCGCCTCGGCGCGAGCTCGGTTTTTACCTCCTCGGCACTTGTGGAGTAGTGGCAGCGTCCATTATTTTCCTTCGATTTAGCTGGCCGCGCAGCGGCGTGCGTCCCGTATATATAATTCCCGTCGGCGTATATACGTATATCCTGCGCACTCCACTTCCTCTCGGGCTCTGGCTTCTCCTTTTCCTTCTTAATTCAGCCTCTTAAACTCCAAGTCACTTACTTATGTCTCTTTGAATGTCCCTCCCCGTTTACCTCCTCTTCTGTTAGCCTCGTCCCCGCAGAGGAAATCGCAAGTCTGCCGCTCCCGGCTGCGTGCGCGCCTTTTCTCGTTTTCTCGAAAGTTCTCGTCTCCTTTGAAGCGGACGTTATTTGTCGTGCCACATACATAACCTACACGACGCGAATGACGACGTCGCTTAGGTCTTTTCTCCTTATGAGGAAGGACGAGGCGGAGCGGAGGGCGGAGGAGAGGCGAATCTCGTTTTCCCAGAGTGAGCTCGCCGAGACGTAGTTTCCGTGCTTTCGCCATCGCATCGCAGATGGGATTTAACGTTCGCGCAACAGAGGCACGAGCGTTTTATTAATTATTTACCGGTAGCGAGATTGCGAGCTGCCGGCGTATAGCACCGCGATGTCGCGTCGTCATCAACGTCTTGCCTGCTATATACGAAGAGCTGCGCAGCTGGAAAATCGTGCCGTTTAAGTGCACCTTGGTGTAATTTTGAATAAATTCCGCTCTCTGCCGCTCTGTAAAAGGCTGCTGCCTCGGTTGGGTACGTGCTGCTGCGCAGGCTACAAACGAACGAGCGAGCGAGCGAGGGCGGATTCACTTTTCTTTTTTAAGTTACAATCTTTTCTTCATTGTTTACTTTCGTAAAATCTCAAGGTAATTTAAGGCTGGATATTAATTCAATGTTTATTTAAAAGCTTTCGTTTCGACAAATGAGTGAAAAATATTTCCGCCAATTACTTTCAGAAATGGAGAGCCGCTATAACTGACCGATAAATTTTACCGAATCGATTTTTATTAAAAGCAAAATTCAGTTCTAGCTCACTCTGCTTGATTAATAAAACTGAGGCGTACAGTAAAATACGTGGGAATAAAATTATTTAAACTATTTTAGTGTTAAATGTCGATTTTAATATCAGCACGCAGAGAAATATTTCTGAAAAATTACAAATATTTCAGTAAAAATTACTAAACTTTCTAGTAATGCCAGCACAGACTTCCAAAATCTAAAAAATTGACCATACATTTTACTGAAATTTCAGAAACATTTAATAATTTTTACACGAATTTCTATTAAAATTTCATTAAAATTTACTAAAAAGTATGGTCATTTTTGGGGTTTTGACAGTCTGTGCTCGCTTCTCTAAACAGTATAGTAATTTTTACTGAAACTTTTTCTCCGTGTGGCTATTATAGCTTTGCGTTATTAACAACCTTAGTCTTGATTTAATACACATACCTAATTTAATTATTCATATTTCGAAGGCCTAATATCTGATATAATAATTAATATTAAATTTAAAGCACAAGAATTTGTTGTTAATTGAGAGGCATTAAATTAAAAAAATCGTTCGGTGCACTTTGCTGTGGTATACCTTTATATACGATCCTATCTAAAAACCTTTTCCCCATAATCCCAGAGAATTCTATTAAAGTCGGGGCATGCTTATTTTAAAAAATGCTTCCCAGAGGAACAGTTAAGTAAAAACTGAAAAATGCATTAAAATAATAGATCACTTTTCATTAATAGCTCTTTCCTATTTTTCATGTATTTATTCTGGAGTAAGTGAAAGTTACGATCAATTAACTTTAATTGAAAGATGATCTTATCTATGAAATTTATATATCTAATTGATGGAAATTTATCTCTTTTATTTTAAATGTTCAATCGTATTTGAACAATTTTTTGCTACTACATATTTTTTATCGTACCTTATTCTTTTATTTGATTCCTCGCAATTACAACGTGAAAAAGCAAAAGTAAATGCTTTCATTACGAGTATTTTTACTATCGGCTGAAAGCTCGGTTCGCGCTAAAAATTGACATGCGCTTTAGAAGCTTTTACTCGAGTAAATTAATGCGGGAAGTGACACGTCTGCAAAATTTTTCTTTCTCGTCTTTCAAGGTGCAAGGGAACGTTGGCCCACGTACATCTTTCGTGCTTGGAGCGATGGCTGAACCAATCCTGTCGTAACTACTGCGAGCTCTGCAACTTTCGCTACAACGCACTCGAGACGCAGCGTTATGGATGGTTTGCTGAACTTTCAATAATTGACGGGCTTAAACGTTTGGCCTGCCAACTTACGGACATTATACGAGATCCCACTTTTACCTATTTTGCAGTGTTGAGGCGCTCAGAATTTGGATTAACCATCCACGTAATCGGAGACACATCAGGGCGGACGCCTTGATTTTTATGCTACTCACCATCTTCACTGCTGGTCTGACTAGCGTTTGTTTCCTAGGTTATAAAAGTATCGGTTTCTAGTCTTTAATGGCAATTCTCTTTTCATTATTCTTTACGCATTTTTGTTTTTAAACTGCATTTTAATGAAATTTCGGCAATGTCTAGGAAAACTTCATTTGAAGCATTTATACAACGATAAAAAATTTTTAAAAGATTTCAGAATAGTAATTAATTTTAGCTGGCTTGTTCAAAACTCATTGTAGTGTTTAAAAATATTTTCCTAATTTATTTTTTATTCACAGTTTAAACTACAAAAAATAAAATAAAATTTGAATAATTATAAAGCTTACAAATGAAACTACATTTTGTGTAAATAAATAATTTTTTGTAAAGAAAACTGGAATATGAAGTTGTTTAAGCGGTTTGGATTTATTCATTGTAGAATTACAGAGTAATTTAATAATTACAAATTCTTAACTTCGTTTGTTTAAAAGATAAAAGCTGTATTAAATAAAGAAGTACGTTCATTTATTTGATACCGTTATAGTAAACAAAACGCTATTTGATACGGAAAAGTATAAATGAATTTATTATCATTTTATTAGAATTTATTATTATTTTACTAAATATTCTGAAAGCAATGTATTCGGTTTTTTTTTTTATTATCGTTGAATAAAGAGTGCTTCTCATTTGATCCTTTAAAGCGAAGAAAGATTTTTTTCATTTACATTATAACGGATCTCGCAGCCTTACTTTGTATATCTACATCTGTTGTACCCAGATCCCTTAAAGCACTCTTACATATTCTTAATGCCGAAGAACCCTCGCACCAGCCGAGATTTAGAAGAATGTTAATTATTTTTTAGGGCGGCGCTATTTCTTGATAGAAGGCGCAAGAGTCGGATTTTCTGAAACTTCGACCATAGGAGCAATCACCCTTTTTATGGCCATTGTCATTTTGGGATACTCCGCGTCTGTTTATCTTCTGATAAGGGTAAGTTGTAGCGCGAAAAACGTAATCCCGGGCGAGAAAAAAAAACGTAATTACGTGGAGCAAAAAGCCAATCCACTTAAAATTAATAGCACGAATCTCCGTCGAGAATCTTATTCTTTTCAATTACAAACCTTTTCCCTCTCGTTCATTATTTATTTACGTACGATTAACAACTTTGCGTCGTTGAATTTATCAACAATTCGAGTCAATGCTTCTTCCAGAATAACAAGGTTACACGGGACAGAGATTTTCCTCTCGTGCATTCGATTGGCTATTTTGCGCGGCAGTAACGCTGCATCCAAAAGTATATTTATTCGCGTTCGTAAAAATCTTATTTTTCGACTCATCCACGATCCGATCAACTTAACGAGCCACTCAATTTGAATTTCAAATGGAGTCTTATTTGGAGTCTGCGCGTCTGAGTAAAGAGATTTCTTCTTTATTTTTTTTATCGAACGCTCGTGCCTTCTCATTCCCCGCCGCAGCGCTCGGAATCATCGTGCGCGAGTATTTGCGGCTCGCACATACTCGAGGAAAATCCCGGATCAGCAAACCGGATTAAACAGCCAACCTCCCAAACGTTTACGTTCAACTCAGCCCTGCTCCTTTCTATCTCCTTGCTTTCCTTCCTTATTGTCGGGAAAACCTTCGCGAGTTTTAAGATTTCGCAAAGCGTTCCTGGGCTTGCTTCATCTAAGGACCGAGATCTCCTCGTCGTTTCTGTTCTTTGCACAACGGGAGCTGATGGATAGATTTCGCATCTGCTCTTCGGTCTGGACTCCTTTTGAAAATAACGGCCGCGAAAAATAACGAGCCCGAGAACGCAATGAAATCGACTTCGACTGACTGAAATTTAACGTTTTTA
>JAWWEM010000010.1:7730837-7744579 GCA_035582935.1 Ormyrus thymus
AAATAACGGCCGCGAAAAATAACGAGCCCGAGAACGCAATGAAATCGACTTCGACTGACTGAAATTTAACGTTTTTACACGTTTACCTAAAAATTTATGCAATAAGAATTTTGAAGCTACGAAAAGAGGGAAAAAATATTTTGTGAATACACAAAAGATTTCTCCGTTATTTCTGTGAGTAAAAATATTTCCTAATTAAACGTAACTTGTTTATAAAGGCTAGCTTATTTATGCGTGCAATGCGCATCCTTTGTTCTGCAGAACTAAGCATTTTAAAGAACTCCTTTTATTTAGAGTTATATAACAACTAAAAATTTAAAATTTTTGTTCTGCAGAATAAAGGATACGCATTTTATGCGCACATTAGCTAGTATTTATAAACAATTGACGTTAATTAGGAAGCTTCTTTACTCACAAATCCTTTGTATATACATAAAGCATTTCCTTTATGATGTTGAAATTAAGAAACAAGCATGCTTCTGGTGTAGCGATGATACTAATTGGGAAAAAAGGAAATATGAATCTTTTGCTCTTCTTTATATTTAATACTTGCCGTTCTAGAAAAATATTATAGAAGTCGACTTCAATCTAAAATTCACGATGACTAATAGGAAAGCAGTTAAGCATCACAAAGTACCAATTCAGGTAGCCATACGTCTCCCCACCCCACTAATATTCTTAAAATAGCGCAAGTCGGCGTACGCTAAATTGAAAAGAATCCTCGCCGCCACATGAATGTACATCATCGACGCGATTCCTCAGATTCTTAGCCGGAAGCATTTCGCTGCGCCATTCCCAAAGGTTCCATAAGGTAGTAGAGATCGCGCCAGGCCACAATTTTTGCCGCGCGAATTCCGTCCATTCACGCAAACTAAGATAATTCGCGGAGAAGCGCAAAATGCCGGGAATACCACGTGAGCGGAGGTGCAGGCGCAAGTTTCCTCGGATGCGTGAGGGGGCGAAATAATTCCTGACGCCTCTCTCGACTCCGCCAGTCTGCGGTTCGCGTGTGCTTGTACACCGAGCGGGAATAACGGCGAACACAAGGCCGTAGGAGCCCCGGGGCACGCGCACGTCAGATGATTATGATAATAATAGTTTGCCTTACGTGGGGGAGCGAATGGAGCTATTCCGCGAGCTTCGGGATCTTTTGGGCCGCGAACGGCAGCGGCGCGAGAGGCTGCTGACGAGGAACTCTGCTTACTTTTGCTAATAGAGCGGGAATGCTAAGCGTGTTGTCGTGGGATGATGGCTGTTTGGTTTTTCGGTATTAAGGCTGGTGATTTTAGGGAAATGATCTCAGATGAATTTTAAATTCATTTACTCTATTTTATTGTTTATGTAGGTAATAGTAGTGCTTACTGGTAGAAAGTAGTACGTGTAATCAGACATATTATGTTACATACATTTTTTGAAAATTAGACAAACTATATATAGATTACATTATACTGTAAAAAAACATTTTACGCTGAAAGAAATACTTTATTATATTGTAGTCATAAATTTTTACAAATACTATCTTTTTAATCTTTTTCATTATGAAAATTCTTTACATAATAGACATTGTTTCACCTTTATTAAATTGTACAGTTATTATTATTTTAAAAAATAAACGTTAATTTCGTTAATGTAACGCTTGAAAACTCATCTTGTAAAAATATTGTTGTTGGACGCTTGAAGCAACAAAGAGCCGAAACGAAGTTACTTTATTTAATGTTTTTATCTTTTGTTCGTGGTTTAAACACGCTTTCGAAATTTTATTGAAAAATTTTAGTGGATGAAATGCAAATATTCAGGTCATTCGCATCACAAATATGATTTACACAAGATTTCATTCAGCCAAATCCTTTCCATTTTCGAAATCTCGCACAAATAAAACAACTGATGCCCTTAAAAAAATCATTACAAATCCCGTTTGGCCGCAATAAAAAGAATTTGTCCACCGCAACAAGAGGCCAACGTGTCCCAATTTTTTCTCTGTTTCGCCGCTTCGCAGAAGCGAAGGGAGGGCGCTGTAGAAGAGATAAAAAAAAGAATTTCGCAAAAGTATCTTTTGAAATTCTGCGGCACTTCAAAGCCGCGGGCGCAAATTAAAACGAATTTCGGACAAGCGAGCCACGGCTCCGCAGCACTTAATTCACCCGGGCAAAGCAAAAGCGTTGATTCACCGTGTCGCCCTCGACTTTCACGCGCTTGCGAATTTGCTCGAGATTAAAAAATTCGCTATCTCTTGTGCGCGCGAGCGCGTATATGTCGCCGGCGTTTTTGCATTATATACGATGTTGTCCACGTACGAGCTTAGTATCCTTTAGTCGCGGTGTTGTTAAAATGATTGGCTCTATTGTTGATTAAAGCTGCGTCGAAAAATTGCAGCTTCATTTTACGGGGGGGAACAGAAAGTTTTCGCTCGCGATGTTGCGGAGGATGAATTTATCTTTTTGGTAAATAACGTGATGCTTAATTTTGCGGAATTTTGCTAAATTTCTAGCAAATTGTTTATAATAAAATTACTAATGCTGTTGGTAACAGAATTACCGGAGTGCTTTTTAGTGGCCATAAACTCTAAAGAGCTTAAATGATTATTTTTGAAAAATATTGGTTTTAGTAACCAGCGGTGTTCATGGTTATTAAACAGCAGTTAACTCGTAAAGAGCGAAAGGACCAACAGGGGTCGTTCGACTTATACGACTGGTCAAATGTCAGCCACTTCTATTGTTTCGTCGAATAATGCTATTCAATAAAGCTTTCTACAATTTTTGGATTGAATATCAAGATGGGAATAGTGGGCGAGATAATGAAATTCAATATTCATTATTTCATGAATCTGTGATCCTCGTAAGAAAGGTAAAATATAGTAATCATAGAAATCCGTAATAGATGGCTATTATAAACATAATAATAATTGCACAATCCGAAGCTGCTTAAACTTAAATGACTTTTTAGATATATGTAACGAAATGTTGGATGATTGAGTTGCTTTATTGGAACTAAGCTGTGTTATTCGCTTCGTTGCTTGCTAGACTTTCTACGCGCAACGCTGGTCCTATGTAATTAGACTGGACGGATATTGAAGCCTGGCTTTGTTCGTTGCATACTTCGATGCCAGTTGGTGCACGCAGAGGGATCGAAGGTAGCTATCAGTTAGGTTTCTGTAAGAGGCCTTTCCCCGTCTGATCTCGATTAGAAAGAGTTAGTTTCTGACTCTCGCCTTAATTTAAAGTATATCGTGAGCAATCGGCAGTATGTTTACGTAGCTAATTTGTTGGTTTCGTGTACAAAAACACGACACTTTGTCCTTGATTGGTCGCCGATACCTCAACTTTCACATGCAACTTCTGTAACCTCGACTAATTGCAGCAATAATCACCGCAATAACTGTTGGTCAACAGTGTCCAATTTATCTAGAACGGTGCCAAATCCTAATCCACTGCTTTAAAATTTTGATTTCTCAATCCGAACGCTCGCATCCTTTAGGCAAATGCTCGGTTTACATTCGACACGTCAATAGCGGCTCGTCGCAGCGTGCTAGCCATTGGTTATGACAAGCGCAGCGAATGACTTTGCAGAGAGCGAGAGGGGGAATCGTTGAAAAGGAGGCACACATGGGCCACGATACCGGCGGCTACCGTCGCATACACGCAGCAGCACGCGAAAATGAACAGGAAAGCGGTCAGCGTTATCGATTGCCTCGGCCGAGCGAGAAAGAGGGAATCGGCCAGCGAGCAGTAAGGGAGAGAAAGAGGGCATAGAATGGCCCGCGCCCGTTTACATGTACGCACGCTTGCTTGCCCTCTCCTCTCTCTCTCTCTCTCTGACTCTCCCTCTCTCCCTCTCTCCCTCTCGCACACACGAATCTGCGGCTTGCGCAACGCGCATTGTGACAGAAAGAGCCGGACGGGGAGAGGGAGAGCGATTAATTCAGAGCGTGGACCGGGCACGCGCGCGCACCCGATGTGTCCATTGCTTTAATTAAACGAAAATCAATTTACGCGAGATGGCAAAAGGGGGAGGAGGAGCAAAACTGGTCGCGACCAGGGACCTCTCTCCCTCCTTCTGCTCCCTGTATAGGCAATGACGTGCGCGTGATTCATGTGTCGTCGGTAGCTTATGGGTCCGGCAACCGACAATGAGAAAGAGCCAACGAGGAATGGAGAAGTTGTTTATTTTTTTATGTGGTGGCAGCTTTAAATAAAATAAACGGGAGGGGGGGTCTGATGGGGGTTTTTTCCTCGCGCCTCTGTTTTTGTTTGTTTACACGTCAATCGGCCGGCGGTTTGGGCGTTCGATAAGCTTTCGTTTGATATCGAGTTAGTCGGCGGCGAGTAATTCTTTTGTAGGTAGAGCTCGAATTTGCAATCAAGAATATTTTTTTAGCGCGTGAAAGAATCGGCGAAATAGAGTTGCGCTAAATTAACAATTTCGTTGCTATTAGATTGTACTTACGTTGTAATTTTAAATACTTTTTCAAGAATAGATTACATTAGAGTTACTCACTAGCCTTTTCTGGAATCCGATACCACCAATCGATTTGATTTACTCACCTGAAAGGAAAAGATAAAATTAGTCAGTTTGTTATTTAGATGTTTATTTAATTAATTACAAATCCTTTTTAAAAAAAACACAAAGTTTTTCAAGATTTATAGGATTAATTAAACTACGAACGGCTAACTTAAATTTACACTTTTCTAAAAAGCATTCTTATTTCTTAAAAATATTGGAAAGTAACAGCAAATAAAAGTTGCTTTAGTTTGTAATCGAGCATCCAGTTCACTTACAAACCGTTCAAGGCTGCGTTCAAATAGCTTCGGGAGACGCCGTCGCACCGAAAAACAATTCGGGGAAATAGTCTACTCGTACCGACTAACGATGTAAACAATTAAGGAATGCGGCTAGTATTAACTAATAGTTGGAGAGAGAGAGAGAGAGACAAAGAATAGAGAAAGTAGGGATAAACGAAGGAGCTCGCGAGAGCCCTTGCGAGAAGAGAAAAGCCAGTTGCTCAGTAGCTCATTAGCCTAGGGCTGGAGAGGATCACCCTTTGGGGAGACGAGCAATGTCTCTGGGTGAGAGCGACCGGACGAGAGATAGCGTCTTCACGAAGGCAAGGCGCTCAATTCCACAAGGCGAGCGAAGGACCAGAGCCACGACTAAAGAGCCGTCCGCGTCGCCCAGAGAGCGAGAGAAGCTACTGTCGTCCGGCAGCCTGTCGTACACTGGAATCTGCAGCGGAGCCACAGCACTCCGGACGACCTCGTCGAGCGTCGCATCACGGCACCTCCAAGGAAGAAAGGAGCATGCCGAGCGAGACAGCGTAACTAATAAAATCTCGAGCAGGCAGCGTTTAATTACTCTTTCTCTCTCTCAAACGCGTTGATCGAGGTCGAGAATCAACAAATATCCAAATCGATTATCTCTCCGTCTTGTTCAAGTAAGACCTCGATCCAAGCAAATCGCGTGAGTAACCGAATTCGACAAGAAGAATTGCGTGCGAAACCATATTGCGAATACCACGATGCAAGATTAGTGTAAATATCAATTTGGCACCGCGAGACAATCGCGTCAGTTCAACCGTAGCGAGCCTTTAAGATGTCGCATTTATCGAATGTAAATATACTGAACAAATGTTAAATGCGTATTTTATAGAAAATTGATTCAAAGGTAAGAGTCCGAAAGCCGGAGCACTACAGGAAGAGAAGATTTCTCCCGTTTTTGTAACGAGAGTTGCTTGTCTTCGCCGAAGACGAGGAACGGGACAATCAAATAAATTATAGAGTTCGAGGTTAGAAATGTACAATAAGATTATTTATTGAACAAACCCTACGAAGCAGGCAACTTCCGGTTACAAGTTGTTATAAACAGTTTAGATGTACCTAAATGGTGAAAAAATAACCAAAACTTCGAAATGTTAAAAGTTTTATACCAGAATAATAGAATTGCTCGCATAACTAGAGTAGTGGAGAAAAACTTTATACGTTGTAGTTAAATTTTATTATCTTATGAGTTAAAAATAATAAAATATGGATGCACGTTTTTTTTATCTTTAAAATTTGTGTTATCGTTTTTTGAACCATCAAAATCAATGACAATATTTTGCAAATGCCAATTTTGAATCAATTATTTATTAAAAGCTATTATTAAATTAAATTTATTATATTGATGTCGTTAATAGACCTACAACTGCTTCATATTATAATGAATTAAAATTAATTATTGGGTTAGTATGATAAGCTGGTGCAATGGTTTATTACTAAAATTAAATTGCTTTTAAATTAATATAATACTTATCGATATTAATTGAAATAAACAAATGAGTAAACTAAAAATAAGATGTAATAGTATATAACATGCAAGGCTAAAAATATGCATGTTAATTTTATATAAATAAAAGAATAAAATTTATGTCAGGTAATTCAGTCTGAAGAATTGTAAGAGTTAGCGAGGTTTCCCTCGACAAAGTAGTCGAAGATTATAAACATCAGTCTATATATCGTTCGAGATTACAACGGCGACTAATCCGTCATTCTTCGGGCTCCGCCGCTGTACTTTATTAAATGCGGTATCGCTCCCGGCTCCGGCAGATAAGCACTCAAATTAAATCTTTCAGTCAGATTTTCAGCGGGCGCGTTAGCTACCGGCGATATATCTAAGGCGAAAACGCTTACGTCTTCGTTTCCCAGTCCCCGCTCGGGATCCCTCCCTTTAATCTTAAAGCCGCTCATAAATTATATCTTTCAACCGTTCAATCGCCGAGAGGGAAAATCTACGACTCCCTCGCGAATCCCCCGCTCATTTTAAAATTAGAACCGCTCGGAGGGGCGGCTGAAAACGTAAAGCAAAATGCAGGCGAATATAACTAATCCACATATAGCTCCGCGGCTAAACCGACAATGCGATTTCCGCGTAAGAGACCCCCGGTTGAAGAGGCGGAAAGCGCATCGATCGCATCAAGCCGAGCGAATTTCGAATCGTAATTCAGGGCTGGGAAGTATTTGCGAGACGTGGATAAAGAGGTGGGAGCGCAATTAGACCGGTAGGCCAAAGCGAGAGGCAGAGACAAACGCGTATATATCGGAAGAGGCGCGAGAGAGGGAGGGGAAAAAGGAGGATGAGCTTGATATATGGAACGGAATGAAATGAAGCAGGTAATGAGTCATGTTCGCGGAGGGGACTACGCGCAAAGCGGGTCTGCGTGCGCATGCAATTTCGCGTCGTGTTGGCCGCGGAAATTGCTGCTGGCGACGTCGCTCCCGAGAAAGTGTTTAATAATTATTGGCTTAATATACGCTTTTTTCCCGCGCGTTTCTTTCAGTTTCGCGAAATTTCACAGCCGAGGCGCGAGTATTTTGCCGGCGAGCGACAAATGGACTCTTAATAAATTTAATAGACTTCGGATGGAATTTTGCCATTGTGCCGCTGAACTGAATACGCGTCGATGGCTCTCTTCTCTCCTGGGCCCCCCCCCCCCCACATTGTGCTTGGAAAGCGACGCTCAAATTTCATTTGTCCACGGTCATTTATAATTAATTTCACCTCGCGTCGAATTATCGGCTTGAGGGTGTCGCTCCGCCGTGTTTTATCGGCGATAGCAGGGGAAAATAAATTGCACGACACCGGACGAAACCAGGGAGGAATTTAATTATTTTCTTTGGTTTTTTTTTATTTTTGGCCAAGCACCAGGGGATTAATAATCTACTTTCAATGGTTATTCATTAATATTATTTTGTAATAGCGTTATTTCGGCCGCCCTGCTTATTGCCGGACTCATTTTTTATGGGGATGGCGTTGAATTATATTCACTGATATGTGCGGATGAAAATACCGATACTTTTGTACAGAGAGTAATTAGTATTCGTTATAATTATTTATTGCGAAATAAAGTACCACTGGCATGTAGATAAAAACGTGATATTTTGTGTAAATTGTGTGCGAAAATTAGAGAAGATTTTCAAAATAAATCCGTTGGGTCGAACATAACGAGTCAATTATATATTATATTATAATATATCGTTTTTTCCCTTCCCAACTACTCTGTGGGAACGAACAATTATTACCACTGAAAAGGAAAAAGACTACAGTAAAATAATAATATAGTTTTATACATTGATTTTTTTTCTTTCGTTGATAGTAAGTGACTCGATGCATTGGATAATAGGATTTGGACATCTGGTATTTTAATAATTTAATGAAAGCTTTGACGCATGCCATAAAGGAAGTAGATCATGAATTTTGCATACCTATCTGTTGCAGAATCATCAGTCACTTTTTTTCATAACTTTGAATACTGTTTACATTAAAAATCTCATTTAAATTTTGAATGTATTATGGTCACAATGGCTTAACGCGTTCTACTTCTCATTATTACTTGTAATAAAGATTTTTATTTTTACGATATCAAAATAAATAATTTGGAGATTTATAAATTTAAAAAAATAAATGTTTACTTGCTTTAAGCAAGAAGTTTCTATGTTCGAATTTTGATGTGGTACAAGCAGTTGAAACAAGATCTCTTTGCTACGTTATCGCCTCGTGCAATAAGATACAACTAAATTATATCAATTTGTTGTTTTCATTTTTTCCTACCGATCATTACTGCAACTTTATGTTTGCTCATAAATGAAACTATTTATTGGACATTAAATCAGGCAATAAATTATTACTTTATTGTAATGTAAACAAAATATTTGTTTAGTTTACATTTTCACGCTTTTAAATTTTATTTAAAATAAGGACAATGAAACAATCACCAATCGTATTTTCAATAAACAGTAATCGAAAAGAAAAACCCGGGAGGTCTCAATACCCAGTATCTCTCTTAAAACCTAATTTTCCATAAATATTACAAACGCATTCCAATCGAAATCGGATCCGACGAATTTAGTCTTTATATCTCACTTCGAGCATGAAATCGGCCGACGCGGCCGCAGGAGAAAAAAGCTGTTACGCGAAATATCGAAATATTTGGTTTCGTTAATTAATCCGGGCGAGCGGCCAGAGAGAATGACGCCAGCGTCCGTCCATCCGCCATAATTCGCTCATTCGAAATTCCAAGTACGCGCGTGCCGCCGACCGCGTGGAATAATTCCGCGCGGCGCAGCCCGGAGCAAAAGCAGCGGGAGAGAGAGAGAGAGAGGAAGGGTAGTTAATCTCGCGGTGCCATTTAAGATTTTTACGCGCTGAATTTAAATAGAGCGCTCGCCCGCCTCTCTTTTTCAACGCCGAACGCCGGGAGAAGGTCTCCGCATAATTGTATTTTTTTAGTCCCGCGCGTGTAAGGGATTTCTCTCTCTCTCTCTCTCTCTCTCTCTCCCCTTTATTGTGCGCTTGCGAGGGTGTGCGAAAGAGAGCAGCGTGCGGGAGCTCTTAAAAACGGCCTCTTTATTCCTCTGAATCGCTGCGGAACAACGGGGTCGACTGTAAAACCAGCGCACAATGCCGGTGCAGGCTCCGCGTATGCCGCAGTAATACGCTTTCTTTCGATGCCCACCCACGGCTCCCTACTCTTCTCTCACTCGCGCCCTTTATCTTTTTCTTTCTTTCTTTCTTTCTTTTTATTTCAAGCAGGTCAATTCCATCCCTCCCCTCGTTTGCCCTGCTAGGAAGCTGAGATAGGGACAGAATGGGAAGTGTGACGGAAGCGGCCTGCTAATGCTCGCCTTCCCATGCTTTCCAGCGCTAACTCGCGTGTACCTACTTTTTCAGTTTCTTGGGGTGAAACACTCACTCGCGGGGGCTGAAAGTGCAGTGACTTTTTGACTTACAACGGGCAACTTTTACCATTCTTGGGCAGCCCTGCATAAAAACAATGCGGAGCTACAGTTACTAGTGTACTTGTTATAACCAGATGAGCCTTTTGAATTTTAGAATTTTGTAATTACATTGTTCTGCAGAAAAGTGCACCTTGTTTGTACTGGAGATTATTCTAATTATGAAGAATTACCTTTTTCCCGAGAATTTGGATTTTTATTTTCGCTAATTCTGCTTTAATACTACTTTAACGTATGGCTTATGGATTAATCTTCAAATGTGCCTTTAAAAGTTTCTCTGCGCTCAAAAGCTTCGCATTTTAAGCAATAATGTAATTTTTAAAACTCTTCATTGTACGCAAAATCATTCGTAAGCCATTGATACTCTCTTTAATATATAATAAAGCATTGATTTTTAATAATTTTGCCGAGAAATTTTTAATATATTTTTCAATAATTAATATTGGAAATTTCAGTTAATTAATTGGAAAATATAATTGCATTTATTGGATAAATTTATTTAAGAGGCCTCTTTAACAATATTACAGTCATAATTTTTGGTATCGATTTTACACTTGATGGCAGTTTGATAAAGTTTATCGCGAATGAAAAAGTCTTTTTTGGTGTATTAATAAAGAGCGAGCGCCATGTGGTGATCATTTGAAACAGGATTTAATTGCCTGTTAACTCATAACGCATGAGGAAAAAAAAACGTTTTTAATGGAGGCTGCCCCCTCTCGCTTAATCGCTTTATTTCTAATAAAAGAACTTATAAAAAAATTTTTAATTAAATACAGAAATTTCAAGTTTCATCGCCCGAATTTACTTTCATTTCGAATAAAGTCTTAAAAATTGACTGAATTATTCCGCCGGTATAATCGTAAAGCACCAGTTCCTGTTCCGAACTGAAAGTATGCTCAATAAAAAGAAAAAAAAAACAAAATCTACTTACGAAATTTCATAATGCCGCTTAATGCAAGTCGATCGGACTTTGAAGACAAGGACCGATAACTTGGCTTCTAATCGCCTTATCTGGCAAGCGTCGCCGCCTTCTCGTATTTCGCCCGTCTTTGACAAAACTTAACTTTCGCTTGTGTCAAACGCGGAAAAGACGGAAATCCTTTCGGTCCGCGATACGCGCTAAATGACGCGAGAAGCAAGGGAAGAAAACGACGACGAGGACAATTATCCGCAACCCTCGGCGGTCGCTTAACCGAAAAGACGTCGCGTCTCGCTCGATGGAGCCTCTTACTACTGTGTGTCCCGCTCCCTGACTTTGCTTCTTCTTTGACCCTCTTTCTGCGGACTTTGCGACCGCGTCGATTTCTTGCGGCTCTGTGTGTGTGTGTGGGTGTGTGTGTGTGCGACGACGTCCGCCGGAACTAAATGGATCGAGCGGCGAAGTAGGAGCGAAATGAAACGGAAGAAATGAGAGTAGATTGAGGATGAAGAAAAAGGGTTTGATTGAGACGGGAAATCATACACGTTGCTTTGGCTATTTAACTTTGGCGATCGGTCAGCGGCCACGTTTCCGTGAAGCTTCTTACGTGACTCCTTTGGCAAGACGCGGATGTAAGATGAATCTTTGTTACTTCGGGTCGCAAATTATTTTTTTTTATTTATTTTTTTTTTTTTTTTGTTTACGCGGAAAATGCAAAATTTATTGCAGATTAAAAGTTGGGCGAAAAATATCGCGGCAAGGAATCTTGGTTTCACGGATCGTTCAATATTTATGTAGGATAAATTTTACGAATAAAAGGGATCGCTTTTGGGAAATAAATGTTTTTATTTACTACGTGTTTATTGAAGATGGAAAGTTTTAAAAACACGGTATCTAAATAATTTCCAGTCAGCAAGTTAAATAAAGGAAAACAGAGAAAATATAACGAAATTTCGCAATTGATTCATTGCAAAGTTAAAAAAATACAAACAATTTCGCATTGAAAAAATTTGTGCGTCCCAATCGCTATAAAAGCGCGATACCCAAAATCAATCTTCACATAAGAAAATTGAGCCATAAAAATTTCGACTCCCATAAAACCCTTAATTACAGGAAATGTTTTTTCTTCTTCCCGGTTCAGCGTAAAACCGATGGCAGAATACCCCCGAGTGTATTCTCCATTTACAAATTCGAAAGCTTCCACGCATCGATAAATTAAGCCAAAGTTCTTTATTTAATTTTCGCGAAAACTTTCTTAATGTCAGTGCAAAGCGGAGAGAAGAGCAACGCAAAGCCAGCGCTAAAGCGGTAACTAGATCCGGAAAGAGAGAGAGAGAGGGAGGGGGGAGAAATCAACTCGTCTCAGTGACAGTTACACGGTGCGGCCGAACTTTTATGACGTCGATCGCCTGGAAGAACACGCCGAGTTTCCGGTGCGGAACTTGTCACGACTCTATTAAGCGCCGGAGCCGCCGCTCACTTCGTCTTGCCTTCTCTCCCCCGGATTCACCAGGGACGAACCTTCCTCGTCCGATATGCACTCTCCCCTCTCTCTTCTTTCTCGCTTATACTCGGGCTCTCGTCGGATTTCATTCTTCTTCGTCTGCGTCCTCCCTCGGCCTCGCCGTTGTTTTTCTTCGTTTTTGGGAGAGAGAAAGAGAGAGAAGGAGCTAGGTTTTTCTCCGTTTCATTCTCTCTCTCTCTCTCTCCCTCTCGTTGTCGAGGTTAGTTCGTTCGAATCGCGGAGTCGTTCTCCGCTGGCTGTCCGTCGTCCACTACTGCCGGCGAGATATCCAAGCTCGCGCCGACACCATCCTTTTCTGTCTAAAAAGGGAACGAGGACTCTCTCTTTCTCTTACGGTTTTTTCCTCTCTCTCCCTCTCTCTCTCTCTCTCTCAGCGCTGACTACTGCCGCTGCTGTTCCTGCTGCTGCTGCTTCGAGTGCAAGGGCAAAAAGCGTCGGCTCGCATTTGTTCCGCCTGAAATGCGGAATCTCGGCGACGTGTCGCGGTAAAACTTGAGTTAGGGCCACCGCCGCATTCTGAAAAAGAAAGGAGAGGAGGTGTCGTCCTTTGGCTCGGCCACGGAAAAATCGCGCGCTCGGCCGCCGGGTCGAGGAAAATTCTTCCTCCTCCTCTGCGGATTTTCATTCGAGTGTCCCCGAGAGCCCGAGAGCGAAATTCGAGACACGAACGTGGCACGCGATAGCGACGACACTAATCGGCCGAGTGCGTTTCTTCGTTTTCCCTTGTCTTTCTTTCTCTTTTGCTCTCTTCGCTCGGCTACTTGTAACTTGTGAAACTCATTTGCCCGATTGCAGACCCGTCCAGAGTCGAAATAAGGAAAAGCTAAGGAGTGATTTAGTTCTCCTTTTCCCAGTATTCCAGTCGACGTCGCTGCTAATTTCGTTTTAAATTAATAAGTTCGTTTTAAATTTTCAATGATCGTGAATTGACAGGTAAAAGTAGGTCAGACACAAATTTTCAATTACTGTATACAAATATTATGAGAGCTAATAAAGTTCTGCTTTACTCGGATTTTGCTTCGGTCTAATGAATAACTAATAAAAATGCATAATATTCCACGAAAATTCAATCCATCTTTTGACTTCACTCTTAATAATAATTAATATAACTGTCACTCAGAATAGAAAAACATTATATTTTGTTATAATTACGACTGCATAAATATTGCAAAATGTTTTATAATCACATGCATCCTCGTTGAATCATAACAAAGTTTTAGGCAGTTTTTAGCCAGATCTGTAAACGACAGATTGCTATTATCCTAATTAAATATGTTTATTCATATATTTTAGTGTAATGATATTTCACTTTTTAAGATAATCTTCCAATAGTTTTTGTTCAACTTAGATACCAATTTTAGCTGAAAACGGCCCCATTTAAAAAGCAGGTTAACAAGTGAAATTGGTTTATTTTCTGTCAGGGCACAGATACATTTGTATTTGAATGAGTTGTAACAATTTGAGGGGATCGCTTAAATTGCTACAAGGGAATTGGGGGGGGGGGGGGGGGGAATCTGTAAAGGGAAAAGGATAT
>JAWWEM010000010.1:7744679-7757370 GCA_035582935.1 Ormyrus thymus
CCGCCCCCCGAAGCTGTAAAGGGAAAAGGAGATTCGGGCTAGATCAGGGGAGAACTCATGGGGACGGCGTGCCGTAGCCGCCCAGAAAAGCAATAAACTACACAAAAATATAGTCTCAAAAACACACACACTATCAGCTTTATTAAACCTGTCACTGTATAAATTCACGACACCAAAAACCCAAAGCGCACTCCACGAGCACACACGCACCGGCGATCGAGCGCGAAGGTACAAGAACAGAACGGATTCTGAATTCCAAAATGGCTAATAAATTCTACTTACAGATTTTGGTCGTATGTGCGCACAAAAACTCAATGAGATTAACTTTAGCTACGTGGCGTCTATTTCCCGGGTCTCGGTCTACTTTTTCAACAAATGCGTCCGCGCAACTACTGTGACCCATGGAGAGTGGTATGGCGGGCGAGCGAGCTCGTCCGTCCTGCCTACCCGCGTAGGCATACTCGCCGAACGAGCTATCGACCGAGCTGTCGATCGAGCTATCGATCGACGGCGCGGCGGTGCGAGCGTGAAGTTCATCGCTGCCAGCTGTAGTTATCATTGCTGTGGATGCTGCTGTACGCGGTGACTGCCGGGTAAGTCTACTTTTCATTCCTCTAAATCAATAATCGAGCTAATGAGCTGTTTTCTTCTTCCTTCTAGGTTTCGTAGTGGTGACGGTGGCAAGGAGCTGAGTCGTAGATGCAGGTGTGATAGCGTTGCAGAGCTTCACTCTCCGGTCTCTTCACTACGCTGTAACAAGATAAGTAGTTCCTTGAATTCTCGTCAATGTGACGTTTTAACCTCAATTCCTGTGTTTATTTCTTGTGATGTGAGAGGCACTCTGTTTTTATAACAGAGCTGTGCACTCTCTTTCTTCTATTTAATTCCAATTTTGATTACGGGCTAAGCCCGTACATCGCAGCTAAGAAGCGAGAAACAGTGAGACCAGCGCAGGGACCTGGCTGTGCCTGGAGCTGCAGCTAAGTTTTAAAAAGATGCGAGGGCCACTGCAAGGAACTTCACGACAACCAATTAAGGTAGGTGAGGATCTGTATACTGGTTTTCTTGTACAGTACCCCTTGTAGTTTTATTTAGTAGTTTTCTCTGACCTGATACTAATACTTCTTATTGCAGGTGCTTCCATTGGATACGGTCTAGATACCTCCCCCCTTATTCTATTGAATTATTTACTGTCGGGTGGGTGTGTGCTCAGAGTGAGTACGCTCTGGGTCCTGGATGGGACTCTCCAGGATCCGGGGTCTTAATAACGAGCCTAAGTGACAGCCAGTTTGGCCTGGGTCAACTGTACCGTCACAGAGTAAAAGCACAATAGTTGTTTATTATTGATTTTCTGACATTTAATCTTTTTAAAACGTCGAGATATTTACGACTTAATTGCTTGCGAGAAATGTGGATAGTTACTGAGTTTGGCACTAAACGAAGAGAACGACATCCAAGTGAGCAAAAGATGATGGAAAAGGACACAAAGCAAGGAAGTTCGATTTAACGCGGGGAGAGCGAGGGGTTGTCTTTTTCTTCTTGAAGAATAGTTTGTTTTATTGCCCTTTGCACTTTATTCAGCTTTTCTTCTTCTAGATTAAGATGGTCCAAAGTTTAAAGTTCTTTTGACTCTGAGTATTGAAATCGAACTTTTTTGTTAAATATCATCCTATCGTATTGATTTAACTTCTCTGAATATCGGTTCGAAATATTTGTATTTTCAAGAGATTAATACTAAAAAAAGAGTGGTACTTTGCTATTCACTAACGGCATTGATATATTTTTTAAAAGGGTTAAAACTCTGTTTTTTTAAATATAAAGAGATTATTTACGTAAATTTTTAATTAATTTGAGTGATTGTTTGACAAATTTATTTTTACACAGAGAATTCTAATTATTTACAACATACTTTATTGTAATCATTACATATGGTAATCTTAATCACTAATATAATTAGAACTTTACATTACAAACAAAGAATTTAAACCTAGATAAATTTCATTTCAATTTCTATAATTTCAAATAAAACCAGCGTTTCCTTAAAGTTAAATCCACCTTTACAGAATTCACCTCAGACATTCGTTTCGGCGCGCTTAAAGAAACGTTCAATAAATATTCCTAGTCCCATCGAACTCCTGATAAAAAAAAAAAGCAAAGGCGAAAGACGCCGGGGAAAAAAGCTCGCAAGAGCCTCGCTCCTTCGGAGCCATAAAAATCAAAAGCTCCACTTCCTAAAACTCATTGAAAAATCACCGCGACTCCTTAACATCTCTCTCCTTTCCAGGAGGAGAAAAGTAAATTCTCGAGGGCAAAAGTACCGGTGCGCGAGCGCGTTTCCCATCCGGGACTCCGTAACACAGCGGCGCGGCAAAAACTCTCGGAGCGATATCACTTACTTCTCGCGTAACATGCCCGCGCACGCGAAGCCAAGAAGCTCCACTTAGGCATTAAAGCTCGAAAATACGCGCGCGTGGATTTCCGCGACTATCGCACTTAGCCGTTAGCTTCGCAATTTAATTTGTTCTCTCTCTCTCTCTCTCTCTCTCTCTCTCTCTCTCTCTCTCTCCTCTTCCGCCGCTTAAAGAATCAGGTGATGCCCTGGTACCATTGGTGGCGGAGCACCGTGAACGTTCGGCTGCTCCTCGACGCCGCAACCCTGTCCCCCTCCGAAGCAGAGGAGGAGCAGCGGTGCGACGATTTGGCAGATGAGCCCAGATAGCGGGGCTGAGCGGCTGGAGATCCAGAGGCCACTTCCACGATATTGCCAAGTAAACCCGAAACGATCGGAAAACGTTTATACGTGCGCGCTGGACTTACGTGAGCGCTGAAATGCGGTTATGACTGGTTGCGGAAAAAGCCTACGGATTCACCAAGATATTAGAGAACTGTCCAAGTGTTATGTCCGTGCGGTTTTCTGTGAATTTAAGGAAAAGTATCTTTATGGACATGTTTATGTATGCGTGCTTTTATGAACTTATTTTCTATTAAACGTTGCTAAAATTCAGCTTGGTCTATAAAGTTCTTATTTTAAAGCTTATTTTGAGTAAAAAGTTACGGCCCCGGCACTTGAGCCAGAGCCGCTGAATTTCACTGTAATTTGATTACACGGCAAGCAAAGAAGAGCGTTACCTCGAAATAACCTGATGTGCAATTTAAACATTTATTTAATTTGAATTAAAATAATACGTGGCGGATTTTACCGAGCTGAATATACATTTTTGGCTCGTATTAAGTTTGCAAAATTAATAATAAAAAATGTGATTTAATAAATATTTTTAACAAAATTAAATCCGCTTTTGTCAGATTCCCACGATCGGCTGTCGGCGTCTGCATACAGTGCTCTGAGAACCAGCGGGAGGTTGGGGGCAAATTGAAAGGTGGGAGGAGGGAAAAGACGCAGTGGAAGCTCGTTGACTTCGACCTCTTCGACGATCGTTTGCCTCGTAATCGAGGACCCACTTGTAATTAAATTGCTACTTCGAAATTACCCAATTCGGCACGGGGTGCTCTTCTTATTCCGATGCGCTTCGCTCATCGTACGAAATCATGTTCTGACCTTAATTGAATTGACTTTTTCGAAAATTCACGAGTGCCGGAATGGAAGCCTAGAAGAGTGCGCTGCTAGCGATGAGTGGGTTGTATGATCTTTTGAGAAGCGGCGAGAGTAGCTTTCTGACATCTGAAGCCGAATAATTATTCTTTTATATATAATTTTATGCAGATGAATTTAAATTTACTTTTCGACATATTTTTAATTAAAAGTAATGAACATTTTTGGTTACTTTTAATGCTGTATTTTTGTGGTCCAAAAATACTTTCGCAATTTAATTGAAACTTTTTTAAAATAAGAGATTGCTTAAGTACATGTAAATAAAACATGTTATCCTGCATGATATGAAAAAGTCAATTTAGATTGTTACTAATAATTAAAATTTGTGACTAAAAAATTACTTAAGGTATATTATCAGACAAAAATTGATTCATCTCGTTTTATAATGAGTTTGTATTCCAACTATTAAAATTTTTAAACTTATTAAATTAGTGCACATTAATTAAAAAGAAATAATTAACTTTGTGGAAGCGAATGCTTAATTAAAAATTTAATTACTTTTGTTTATTTCAAATAAAATCCAATTTGCGCAAATACAGCACCAGACGCTGAAAAGAGTTCTCGCTGAAAAAAAAAAAAAAAATAAAATAAAATAAGCGGCGAATGCTCAATTTAAGAGTTTTGTTAAATTTTTTATTTACGTCATTTTGTCCTCGTAAACTTCATTATTTTGTTACGTCGGTGCCTCGCCTCAATTTTTAGCTTCGCGCCAACTACGACAAACCAGTACGCGGAGGAGAAAAAAAGCAGGCAGCACCATCGCCTTTCAGGAAAATTTTCATTCGCAAAAAATGAAAAAAAAAGCGGATGCCTACAAGATGAAAGTTCCTCGCAGCGTTTGTTATATCAATTGTCCGTTGGCCATCGTTCATTGAAACTTGCCTCTCGCTGAAAAGCGCTCGCGCGCGGCCCGGGAAGGCGAGCGCCTTGCCCGAGTGGCTGCTTCTTGTTACCAAAGTAACGCAAAAAATTCCGAGGCAAGTTTACCGCATTCGCGCGAGGAGGGTTAAAGCCGGCTGAAAAGGCTGCGGGAGGGAAAACGAGTGGAAGATAGAGAGGAAGAGGAGGAGATAAGAGTGAAGGAGCATTATGAAAAGCTTGGCCCATGGGATATACTGTTTTCTGGTTCCGCTGGAAAATCTGAGTCATCGTTTACAGAGCGAAAACACGAGCTTTAAGAAGCATAAGATTCGTTTATCGCGCGTTAAAGAGATGCGTCTTGTAGATTTTGAATATTTCGAGAACTTTGGCGAATGGGAATTGTTTCATTTTTATGTGTGACAAGTTTTATAACCTTTTTATTTTTTAGTTTATTTTACTATTAATTTTATAAACTGCTTAATCTAAATAAGTCTATCTATAGTACTTTACATAATTTGGTCTTAAAATCGTTATCCTTAAACTTTGCAGGATCACCGATAAAATATAAAATGACTTTGTTACTTTACGTTTAAGAAAATTGTACACCCAGTTTCAGTTCTTTATTTCAAAAATAATTTTAGAGAGTAACTTTTGACATTCTTTGCCCAATAGTTTCTCTTCAATGTATAATTCATAATTTTCCTTGAACTCTTATATATTAAACTACCAACTACAATTCAAATAGTCTTAAAAAATTTTCTTTGCAAGAATGTTCTTCTTTGTTAAAAATCTACCATCTGTATTAAACTTTGTTAAAGAATTTGTATTGAAGCTTCATTTGCTTGACACGAGAAATTTGAAATAACAATGGCTATTATAATCTAATCACTGTTCTCTAAATTTTGTAGACTTGCTCTTAATTTTGTTAAAATATGACTAGCCTAAATTAAACTCGACTTCCACTCTGTGATTCCGGTTGGTCCTATTTTCAACAAATTAGACTGAAATATCTTTCTAAGGAATCTTGAAAGGACTTCATAATAGAAAATTAGATCCTTCGCAGAATTAGAATCATAAAAAAGATAAGATTTATACTGGAATAAAAATAAAGTACCGAAAAATCTTCTCTTCCTTGCTCGAATAACAAAGAACCATTATAAACTACGAACATCAAATCCCCTGATTATAATTCAAGCCTGCGGAGGGTACTTAACATTTACATGTTAAATCTGACTTGTACTAATAAACAAATCCAAGTTAATGCACGAAAAGCAAGTTTGCTAATTCGCTAAATGATAATAACAATAATACATTTTTCGAGGCCCGAATCTCCATTTGTCAGACGCGCCTAGCTCCCTCTCACAATAGCCGGCGATCTCTTCCTGATCCCAACAGGTCGTAGTCCTCGACTTGAAGCATCCGCAACTCCTGCTCCGCGTCCTCCTTCAAAGTAACCCGCATGCTCCCGTCTATTCAATGTCCGTCCTCGCCGTCCGTTTCATTACCTCGGAGTCGCGCTTTTCAGGCGGCGGCGGCGGCGGTAGCCCGCGCTTGTTGTTGCGGGCGGAGGGGAGGAGGAGAAGCCCCGCAGCTGAATGGCTTATAAGAGAGTAGCTCTTGGGGATTTCTCCAGGTAAAAGTTATCCCTCTTCTCTGCGGGACTCTCGGCGTATGTTTCGGCCCAGGAGAAGGCGGCCGTGGGGGTGGCGGCAAGTTAAGGAGCTCGCCTAGGCAGGTACGGAATCCAAACAAGCCCATTAGCAGGAGCGAGAGAGGAAGTAGCTAGGCGCTCGTGCGAGTGCGCAGCAGCGACGTAATTAAACTAAAGTTCCCTAACAGCCTTCGTATATATGTGCGCTTTGACTTGGCGTTTCCCGGTGCTGAGGAGAAACTGCGGGGATTGCTCGACGTAGGTCAGGGAGGAATCAGCCAAGTGCTGCTGTAGCTGCCCCTTTTCTCTCTCTAGCTCTCGGCAGACCCTAATCTTCGGCATAACTAACGCGAATCAAACGGGGAATTACTTCTCTTACTGTATTCTCTCCCCCTCCTCTCTCTCTTTCTCTCGCTGTAGGCGTCTAGGCGGGAGAGGCCAGAGTTCAGAGCTCTTCATCGATTATCCGCACTTCGCGCAACTTGGCGCCGCCTGGCACCACTTATGTACCTCGTATCCGTGTGAGCTGCATAGATTCTCTCTCTCTCTCTTTGTGTACACGTGTACGTGGGCGAGTACAGGTTTACATGTGCCGGCAGCCTCTGGAGTGGCTAAAATGGAGAATGACGTTCTACAACGATTTCGCGCTGACGTTGGCTATTAATTGGATTTTTGGGAGGGAAGTAGTGGCACGGAGCGCTGCCGCGAAGGCCGGGCGTGTCGGCGAAAATTAGGAAAAAAAATTTAGCGGCGATAAGAGAGAAAGAGCCCCGGGGGGAAAGTAGGATAATGACGTTTCGTCCGGGAGTGCGAGGCGCCGAGATTGCGAGGCGAATTCGAAGAAAGCCGTAGTCAAATTACCGGTGAAAATGCTAACGTGCGAGCGGGAGTGGCGCTACTTTTTAACGTTTACACAATTATCGCAATGGATCGAGAATTTCCGGCCCAATTTCATTTTTTATCGAAGTTTTAAAATTCAATATAAATGGAAATGCGCCTCTAAAAGCTAATTTTATTTCACCGCCTCTCAGATTGTTCTTATTGCTTCGCGCATACTGGTTGAATAAATTACGCAAGTTGCGGTTGACTCGTATGAGCGACAAAGGCAACGATAATAGCCGCAGAAATTACAGGTTCTGCATAATGAAGCCTCATAATGATTGTATAACAGAATGCAAATCTGGTTTAGTCAGCTAAAAGATTACTTTTCAATTAGGTTGATCAGTTTCAATACTGATGTCGGAAATTTTTTTTTATAAATCACAAAAGTTTAAAAACGAATAATTTTTCGTTCAACTCTGCATTCGAAAAAATTTTACGAAAATATTCGAGTAACGTTCAAAGAACATTTTTATTTGCAAGCCCCTTTTCGCGAGAGAAAATTTCCTGGGAAATTATACATTAGCATTCGGCTGATTCACAAGCAATCTCAAAATCTTAAAGCGAAAATCTATCCTAAAGCTGCACTTCTACCAAAAGAGCAGACAAGCGACTGCTCATTTTCCGCGTCGCGAGTCTCGGGTACTTTGATAGCTCTTAAAGCGAACGAGAATCTTGTTTTCTTGAGAAAGCCTCCAAAATCTCGGCGTTACCGCGCCTCATATAACTTAGCTCTCTCCTGGATATATTCAGCGGGATAGGCTGGGAATTTAATAAAAAAAATTTTAATAATCGAGGGCAGAAAATTATTCATTAAATCATGGGATTAGCTAAAAAAAGTTGTAGATATTCTTGTAAAGTGTACTTAAAGTGCTTCGTTATCTTTTATCGATTATAAAACTTAGGTTTTTACCTTCGGCTTTAGCCTCTTTCATTAAACTTGAAATTTCCTCGTCAATTACAGCCTTCCCAGTAGAATGTACCAACTGTTAAGTTAATGTTGAGAGAATTTCTTAAAAACGTTAAAATACTTGAGGGTTACTTTAACTGCTGATTATAGTATTTCTAACGAATTCGTATAACTCTGACTAAGCTCTGCTTCACAATTTTTTTTTAATTCCTTTCTCGAGAAACTACTTCAAAGAATTGAGTACGAACTTTAGAACTTTTTTCTGTATGAAGTATCCGCAAGAATAAGGAGGTAACAATTTTTTAAGAGGCTTTGTAAAGTTGATTCATACCAGAGTTGCGAGAACTTTTATTAATTTATGCATTGTTAAAAATAACCCTTGAATTTATGCAGTTTCTCAGCTCTGTTCCATGCAAATTTTAATTATTATTGCTAAATAGCGTCCAAGATAGCGCCTGTAATTCAGAACGTAGTTGCATGTAAACAGCAAATTTGAATGGAGAGGACGCTGTTGCGGTGAAATTCAAGCAATGACCACTTTAGCCGTAAAATTAATATATAAATATTAACTTTCTCTTTAGCTTTACAGCCATTCAATTATCATGTCATAAAATTTTGAAAACCACATATGCCCTCGAATTTCATCAGCTCCAAGTTTATAAATTCCCTGTAAATAGAATAACAAACTTCCCGTTGAGCGGCATATTCCAACACCCCATTAACACCCACATTTACTCGCACCAGTACTCGCGCCAGTCAGATAAATAACGATTCAGTTTGGAATTCATATGTTCGTTCGTTAAAAAACACTAAAGTTTCATGTTACCTTAAAAAATAGCTTTGTATACGGAAGGCGCAAGAAAAACGTTAAAACTTCTCAACATTTAATGCGCAGATGCGTCCATTTATTCGCGGAGAGATTAATCGCTCACTCTAAACCAGTTTCTTTTCGCTCAAGGCTACTTTAAAAGCTTCAATAACGAAGATCGCCGAAACATCCACTCCAATAAATCGTCGCAACAGCATCCCGTAACAGCGAAAAATGTACTGAAACTCGCCGTATCCGGAGCCCCGAACGCGGCGCATCCGGCGTCGGGGGGAAAAAAACGAGTGGGCATTACCTATCCCCCGCCATCCACCTTACGAGATCGCAGTGCGCAGAAGTGGCTCCTATACGACCAGCGGCGACTGAGGTATAAATCGAGGCTCATTGTTCGCCATCGGCAAAACTGATTGGCTTGGCGCGCTGCCCACCCAGCGTCGATCTTAGCGCTCGCGCATCCGTGGATTTAGGATGTAACACTGCGCGCGCGCGCGTGTGTGTCTGCGAGGCTAAAATCAAGTGGGAGGGAGATAAGTCCCCGACGATGGAATCGATACGTCGACGCGGAATTTATGCCATTTTCCGGTGGCTCGGACCTGTCGGAAGCCCCCAAATGCATCGGCGCCCAGCTACCGCTTCGGAGCTCTCGCTGTGTATATACCACGCGGCTTATTGTCCGCCTTCCCGATTATCCCCAGGACGGCATCTCGTCCCCTTACAGCCCGAGCCCACCTGGATTAATGTTTAATGAACCGTGGACCGACGGCTATGGGACTACCGTGAGAGATGGAGCGAGAGATCTCCCAGGCTTCGCCTATACTTTCGCTGCCGTTGCCGAGATCTATACCGGGCGGGACTTTTGATTTATTTAGGTGTAGCAAAGAGTGCCCGGAGCAACTAGGAGGCTCGCACGCCACCTTGACGGATGCGGTTTTAATGTTTCAGGGCTTCTTCATTTTTTAACGCAGTCTTCGCTTTTTAACGTATTTGCGCGCATTCTACCTTCCTTCTCGTGCTCGGCCATTGTCACTTTGCGAGGAAAAAATGTCCTTTCCCAGAGCAACGTCTTGTCGAAGCAAGCTGGTGGGAATTTAAAACTTTTCCAGTTTAACGAGATAATTCTTCATTAAGTTTCCCGACTTTTTCCTATTTTAACAATTATAAAGGAAGGGAATCGTTAATTTCATAACAAGACTAATATTTCAATCCATACTCTTTTAGTCTCTTAATTTAATAGCCCTTCTGGTTTAATCTTTCTTCGCGGTATCGGCAATCTGTCTGTTCTCATTTGGAACTACTTTTCTCTTTTTTCCAGTCTCAAAGGGTAAAATGAACTTGCACAGTATCATAGTTGGCAAATTTCAAGCGAATTATCCGCTGATTAAAAGTAAAATATAACCAGTTTCGGGGAAACGATCTCGACAAGCACACAAAGAGTTTTTAACGAAATTATAACTTTTTAATGCGATTTTGGTTGCACAAAACCCCTCCGCGCCTGCTCTCTTCTGGCGGAGCAAAGAGTTCGTACTTCCAGTGCTCCTCTCGGAAAATGCCTTGCACGCGTCACATCATTTTAAATTGCCGGCAGAAGTCTCAAACACGTGGAAAGTAATTAGTGCAGTTTGAGCTGAAAATTTTGCATCGCTGGGCACTCGAAAAGTCCTGCTATTCCTTTTGATAGTTATACGGATATAAAACTTCTTTTCCCATGGGATTTATTGTTACTTGCCCGATGAAGTCGGCTTTTGGTGTTCCGTCGATATTTTTTGCAGAAAGCAGCACAAATTCATCCCTCAAATATGATTATATTTAGACCTGAGAGAAGAAAAACTTGATTGCGTGTATTTAAACTTTTTAAACTTAACATATTCACTCATCATATTCGAAGCTTACATAAATTTTAAATTATGCAAACTCTGAATTTTGTAAAATGCAAAATCGATGTTGACTGTACGCAGTAAAATAATTATCTTGATGGAGTAAATGGCCAATCGGGATATATGAAAATCAATTAATCAGTCTTTGCGAAAATCTAATTATAAAGTACTATAATACTAATTATGTCTGTCCTTAGCCTTTGATAGAGTGTTTCCCTTGCGACTATATAATTAGTCAAGCCTAAGCTAAATATCCGCGGGGAATCTTTAAGGGGGTTACTGGTCATATTTCTAAAACTTGGGTTACGTTTTCTTCAGGAGGTTATAATTAAATAAGTAAAGATATAAATTGAACGCAAAAGTTTATTGTACTTTTGAGAAATTCTATGTCTCTCTCTCCTTTTTATGTTTTGTTAACGCCTTTATAACAAATAAATTGCACAAGTGCTTTCATGAATTTTTGTGCCGCTAGACTACATTCTTCTCTTACCTTTCGACTCTGGATTTTTGCAAAAATCTGTACGATAGATAAATAAAGATTCAAATAAATAAAGTGTATGGTCATATTTAAGTACTTCATCTCGGTGGATAAATTTATATCACATCCTTCGACTTGAATTTTTAGCGTATTTTTTTATATCGATTTGTATATATTTTTCGTACATACGGCGTTTGTTAAAGTTCTATTTGATTAAAACATCTATTCGACAGAGAAATTTAGTTTTCAATTCGTAGAAAAAGAAATAGAGATTTCACGTGTCAGCACGGTTCGAATATTCGATTGCACTAAATAATTGTATTAGAATATAGAATTTATACTTTCTACGGCCGAAATTTTTACTTGATATTTTATATTTATTCTCTAATTTTCGTCAATATTTAAAAATCACTTTTTCAACGGCTAACAAAATAAAATAAATATTGAAACATCAAAAAGCATCGCCAAATGAATTTCATCCCGAAGCGGCTCCACACGAGCAAGATAAAACAGGGCAGCCGGCTATCTTTCCTCATAAAACATCGTCGTTTGCACGCGAATATTGCCACCTCTGCGTGCCGCACCGCAAACTCGTCGTGTTAAGTTGCATGAATTTTTGAACCGCTCGCGCGCCACCTTAGCCTCCTCCAAGCTAAGCACACCTACCGACTGTGGGAGAAGAGGGAAAGGGAAAGGAAGGGAGGGGGGGCGAGAAAGCGACCTCTTCATCCCCTCGAAAACCGCAGCGTCAACTACGGTGCAATATTCAAGTCGTTAATTTGATACGCCCTCGCTCAAACAGACCGCGCGGAAACTCACCTAACCCAAAATCCTTCCCCCCCCCCCCACCACCCAATTCTCATTTTCCTAAAGAGCCAGGCGAGCGCACAAAGGCGCAACACAACGGGCCTGCGTATAATTACCGGGCATTGAATAATATTTTAGACGGGCAAATACGTCCATTTGTCTCGGAGCTGCCGGCGCTTTTGGAAAGCCGTCCGAGGCGTCCTTTGAGAATAAAAGGCGGGCCGCGCGCGGCAAGGGGCTTCGCGCTAATTGCGCCGGGATTCACCGGGGGAAAGAAGAGGCGGGAGGGGAGGGGGTGGTCGAGTGTATGTCTGTATAAAAGGAAGGAGCGCGAGAGAGCGTAAACGTATATAAAAGGAGACAATCCAATTCCGCGGGCGAGTTCGAGGCCGGCTCCCCGATGCTTATCGTTATCGACGTGCGGCCGCCCCGAAGCTACGTAGTCGTATTACTTCCTCCCTTATCCGCTTCCGGCTCCCGCGCTCTCACGCTCGCGTTCACCTGTGCGAGTCCGGCTATATCTCTCCTCCTCCGCCTCCTCCTCCGTCTTCGCCGCCACTTCCTTTCGGCTTTTCCCGCAACGGTAATAACTTCTGTCGCTACTTTCTCTCTCATCCGTGAAAAGGAGCGAGCACCTCCCGCTCGTTATTAAGGCCGACCCGCTTTTTATCACGTGCCTCTTCATACCAGCCACCTTCTCGCTTCCATTCCACGGCTTTCTCTCTCTCTCTCTCTCTTTCTCTCCTTTTTATTTTCCATCCGTGCAAGCCCCCGGAGCCGAGCGATCTTATCTTG
>JAWWEM010000010.1:7764142-7785358 GCA_035582935.1 Ormyrus thymus
TTTTGATTTAAAGAATTTTTTTTTGATTTAAAGAATTTTTTTTTGATTTAAAGAATTTTTTTCTCAGTGTACTAATTGGTAAAATACCTTCATCCCTTTCTCCTATTAAAAAATAAAAAAAATCTAATAACGCAAATTTTAAACCATTTTCCTACTTTTACTCGGCACAAAAAAAAAAAAAAAAAAATAACACTAAGGCTCAATTAAACGAAATATGAATTCTGAATTCTAAAAGAGGCGCCATTAGTTATGATAACGAGCAAATTAAATTCAATCGTCCAGCGAGTCGTAGAAAAGAGGAGGAGACGACCGCCTTCCCTTCTACATACATAAAAGCGGCTATTTACATAGCCGAGCATTGCAAAATTATGGAATTATAAGCGACTATCAATTTGGCAGGGGCCGTCTCGCCGCCGACCATTGGGCGTCTCGGGGGAGCGTTAGAGAGCTCTATCGTAAAAGCAAAAGCGGACGAGCAACAGAGAGATAGAGAGAGAGAGGAGTTTAGAGAGATTAGTGTTCCCGCCAAGCTAAGTAAAAGAGAAAGAGGACGAGGTGGCGTCCGGCCTCTCCGTCTCCCACGCTCTGAATGGCCCAATGCTCACGAGCGAACACATTCGTGATTAAGCCGCCTACTACACAGCAGTTGAGAAACTTTAAATTATATCCATGCGCCGACATGACGCACGACGATGCGCCGTCCGAGGAAGCGCGAATAATGAGAATTTCAATATTCATCCCTCGACGCGCCAAGTCGTGCGCGCGCTTTATCCCACTCTCTCTCTCTCTCTCTCTCTCTATCTTCCTTGGAGCTTAGTCCCGCCAGCCGAAAAAGGAAAGCCGCGAGTCCGCAATAAAACAGCTTCCGCGTATTTTCCTTATGCTAATTCAGGCGACTGCGCTTTTTATCCCCGATATGTCGAGGCGGACATTCGATTTGCCGCCACTTTGTACCGGCTGATGCCCGGTATACGTGCGCTTGTCAATCGGTACCGGTAATAACGAGACAAATAAGACGAGAGCACCGGAAGAACGTGCGGTCCAGCCCCGCGCGCCGTGGGTATTAATGATGCTTTGTGCTTCTCCCCTCGTTTTTCTTGTTTTGCTTTCTTTAGATCTGCCTTTGTTATTTGTGCTTTTTTCGCGTGCCCTGCCTACTAAACGGGACTCGAGGAAGTTCGTGGAGCTGCGGCTTTCTTTTTTCGAGAAGTTTTAACGAAGCTGCTATAATTAGCTTGGAATTGTAAATGATAGAGCTTATTAAAATATCATTAATTGCTGGTTTTTGATGCATGAATAATGTAAAGAATTTTCTGGAAAAAGAAATGTTTGAAGAAGAAAATCGTAAAAAGAATCATTGCTCTGAGAATCGGAAAAAAAGAAACATGTAATAAATGAATAGGTAGCATAAAACATTGCAAGCTTACGTTTGTTCGACTATATTAATTTACTTCTACTGAAACTTTATTTTTATTTTATAAGATTAAAACGTGAGGTTCTAACTTGCTTTCGAATCACCGATAAAATATTTAAACAAGTAGCTGTAAAAAAATAAAAATCAGTCTGAAACTAGTTCCCCACCGGCTCTATCGGAGCGAGAGCTAATTAATTAGGTCGGTAAGGAAATTTAGCATATTAGATCGCAATAGACCGTATCCATAGCCCAGTGCACGCCTCTCCGCCTTAATCATCCGGGCGTCCCTTTCGGAGTGGCGCTAAGCCACGTAAAATATCAAAGCGCGCAACACAATCAGCGCGAGACTTGGCGGCTGATCCCCTTGTCCTCGTCATAAAGCAGCGGGATTTTTAATCGGATAATAACTGACAGACGTCGTTGCCGCGGATCCCTTAAGCACTCGGCCGGACAGCAGGCGCGCGAATGAATTAGTATCTAAATCATGCATGTCGTATAACGCGGCGGGGATATCATAAACTAGATCAAGCCCGCATAACGACCCGCGCACGTTTCCAACGGGGGGAGGGGGCGGGGGGGCTAACACACAGACGCGGAGCGGCGCGTGTACGCGCCTGCTTTCTCGTGCGTGCGCTTGTATATATATACAGATATTGAATTGTAAAACAGAGGCTCGCCGCCGGAGCAATAAGCTCGCTCTCACTCTCTCTCTCTCTCTCCCTCTCCCTCCCTTTATCTATCTGTCTGCAAGAATCGAATGTGCCGAGTGCCGGACATTTGAGTACGAGCCAGGCGCTGTTTGTGTTTGATTTTACGTTTGATTCGTGTTTGTCATCCGCCGTCGCCACAGTGCGCGAGCATCACTGTACGTTGGGCGTGACGGGACAATGAAATCTCCGGCCCTCCCTCCCTCCCCCTCCCTCCCTCCCTCTCCCTCCCTCTCTCTCTCTCTCTCTCTCTTTCTTCGATATCGCGCGCTCTATCTCAAGTAGCCCACGTACAGGTAGCATCACGTATAGATGCGCTGAAAGGGGCAGGGGAGGAGGGAAGCGTGCGAGCGGCTGATCTAACTCGCCCGCGGAAGTTTAATATTAGGCGGTCCTATTCAATTAGCGCGCGCTGTCCGGAAATGGAAAGCGAAGCATGCGGTCGCCGAAGGCGCAAGAGTGGATACCGCTGGCTGTTGCGTCCGTGTGCGCGGGTGTGCACCTGCCGCCTATTGAGGAGCGCCTGTCGTATTTATTTGCTTTATTAACGTGGAATACAGGGGGGGGGGGGGAATTGACGATCAATTATTCGGCGAGAAAGGGAAACTGTAGCGGGAGCGCGATTCGATTGACGAAAATAAGAGAGTGACGTCGTGATTGGGAATGAAAATGGAATTCGGAAAATAGTTAACGGAGAGGTGATTCGAAAATGAATTTGCCCCTGTCTTAATTTACTTTTTCAAATTAATTCTTTAAACTCTTTAAAAAAGTAAAAGCTTTTTTTGGGTAAGCTTTTGTCGGTGACACGAAGCCCTGCTTTTTTAGAAAAGTAAGAACGCAGAAAATAAAGAAAGAAGCGTTTTAAAGTGCAAGTGGCGTGCTTTAAAAAGCGCTTCGTCTTTATGATAATTTTTTGCAAAACTACAGGTTTTTGTACTGCGCTTATAAATTCGTGCTTAAAATAAATTTTATGATAAATAATTTTTGACCTTAAAATTTATTTTAAGCAGGAACTAATTAATTTATTATACCTCTTTTCAATGGAGCATTTTTTTTTAAAATAGGTTTAAATTAATTTATCTTATTATTAGATCCACTACTTATTTTAAATTATTATTATTATTTTTCAAAAGCTTTATATTGAAAGAAAATAATTCTTAAATTAAAATACTTTATAATTTAAAAATTAATAAAATTTACCAATTATTATCGTACGTATGCAGTGTTCGAAAACGCACTTTTGCAATTTATGCTCTCGCGCTGATAAAGTATTTTTTAATATATGCAAAGTCGAAGTGTACGATAAACGACGAAGTGGTTTGATAAAAAAATATTGATAACTTTGGAATAAAAGAATTAATAAATGCGATAAAGGGATGCAAGCATTAAATATTAATATGAAAGGCATTTAATGCAGTTACACTGCATCAGTCGCAATGATTGGCACATTTTTCCTACGTACAATTTTTAATGGTTTTATATATATTTTCCATAAAATGCAGCTGCTCTGACATTTAAATATGACGTTTAAAACTGAATGTTATTTTTATTAAAACATACTCCCGCGCGGCTGATAATTTCAACAGCACTCGTGTAATTGATGCACGGATCTTGAATTTATTTCCATTATCCCGGATGTATTATTCACTCGCTCAAGAATTCGTTGCTCTTATTGCGAAGCGCGTTCGTTCCCCAAAAATTCGCCGAAAAACACCACGAGCGAACTAAAATTTCCAAATTTTCAACATTATAATGCAAATGCTTGAGCGATCCGCGAGATCCCTTTAAGCATTAGCCGTTCAATTAGCGCGGAGCGTCGCGCATTCGGAAATGGAATGCGAAGCTTGCGGTCGCCGAGGGGGCGGGGGGGCCGCGGCGCAGCCAAACAGCGGCCAGGCCGATTGGCACCTTTATTTCGCGCTTACCTTATTACAGAGCGGCGGAATTCGGCGATTATGACCGCGAAGCCGTAACGAGATGACGTTCGGTCGGGGTACGGCTAATGGAAAACGAGGCCGGAGCGAGCGCGTGCGCGTAAATTCGCGGCGCGCTCGCGCGCCTCCCACTAATTAACCGAAATTTTACCATTGCAGCCACGCGGCGCCGAGGCTAGTTTCTAATGGATAACAATAATAATAACGCGGCCGGCCGAGCGGCGGATTTTTGATCGGCGCGGCGCCGCCGCTGAATCGCAATGGAAACGTCCGGCAAAATGATTGCGAGAAAATGTCGTTTGTTCCGGTTAAGCACGCGCCCGTGGGTGTGCGCGCGCGCGCGTGTGGGTAAATCGAGGGGGGGCTGCAGCGGCGTCGAATGCTATGCAAAATACTTAATTAGTAAAGCCCGCGCGATCGCTGCGTGCGCCCGTGCGTAATTTCGATCCGCCTGTGTTTGTTGTCGGCTCTGCTTTAATGGCGGCGCGAAAAATCTTGTTTTATACGCCCTGTTTCGACCATTTATTGCAGGGCCGTGTTGGGCTTTCGCGTTCGCGAGCTCAGTTGTTTTTTTTTTTTTTTTTGTTCAGTACATCGGCGCGGGGTCGTAATTGGCGTTGCTCGACTTTTTAAATGGGGGGTCGCTTGTAAAAATTTGCGCGCGTTAGTTTCTTAATCGGGGACAGATTTGGCCGAAATTTCGCTCGTGTAAGCGGTGATAATCTATGCGGAGCAAGAATTAATGGCTGGTTAAACTAGTCCTATAAATTGACAACGTTTTTCGGAGTGTGAACGATTAATTCTCAAACGCTTTTAATGAGGCAATAATTTTGCTAAATACACCTTCACATGTAAATTTTGTCTTATTATTCACTCGATCCACTAAAATGTCCATTACTTGCCATTAGTTTAATTCGATGTCTGTCCTAGAGGCCTGGGAAATTACCGCTGTTAATAGCAGACCCTCGCATAGCTCGGCGTAGAGCCCATTTTAACGGTAATAAATAAAATTTGTTATGGGTTTATTTTCATTTAAATAAACCTTTTAGTTGATTTTTACGTAAATTGAGCTATTAAAAACTGCATTTGCCACGTTTTTACAGGCGGATATTTTTTAAATTTATCACGCAACAAATGAGTCTTTCAAATTTGAATACGCGGCGTTCGTATTATATTTAAAAAAGAAAATAATTTCATATTTGCACTCATGTTATGTTATGAAATAATTATAATTATAATATAACCACCAAAAAGTTTCGTGAAGGCTTATTAATATTCGTTGATTAATAAAAAACTACATGTCAAATCCGTGGTAATTACTCTCACTCTTCCTGCAATTCGATTATTCATGAAGAAGACTGAATAGCCACCAGCAGTTCACAAAAACTCTCACAAAAAGCTTAGAAATTATTTAAAATTAAATTCGCGAGTGATTCCGCCGTACACTTCCTACCTTAATCGTAAATTAACTAGCAGACGGAATAATCCTCCATCCGGAGAGGTAAATAATTTCTGCGCGGGCCGACTCTCCGGGCAGAGAGAAAGCAGAGGCCGAAAAAAGGAGAACGCGGAAGGGAAAACAGACGAAAGCAGTAGCCGGGGACGGGGGCCAGCGGAATCGCGAGCGAGAGAAAGGAGAGAGGAAAACACCGGGAAAAACTCGGCACTCCGCATCTACACACATAAGTGTACTCGAGCGTGAAGCGTCTGGACTTTTGGAATTCGAAATGCCCCCGGTGTGTATAACCCGGCGCCAAAGTTTTCCAGCAGTACGAATTTCCTTTACCCGCGGAAAAAAAACCAAGACCGAGCGGCAAAGAGAGAGAGGGAGAGAGAGGGAGGGAGAGAGAGGGAGAGAGGGAGGGAGAGAGAGAGAGTTATTGGCAGGTGTGCGCCTTCTCTCTTGCAGCAACTCTCGCGGATACACGCCTTCCTCCTTTTTTCAACTCTCTTGAGCCGCCATGACGTTGTATTCCAATTTTCCGCATGGCGGATTACGGATAAAATATCACCACCCCCCTCTCTGTGTCTCTCTCTCTCTCTCTCTCTCTCGCCGACGAAGCGGTCAGCGATGCTGTATTTACGATCGCGCGCCTTTCCTTTTTTCCGCGCGTATACAGCTCTTTTTCTTCCTTCTCTCGCTCGCTTGTGTTTCTTCTGCTCGAGTTTCGCGGCTGGATGCGGAGAGCGAAGGAACGGGGGTGGAGGAGAGGGAGGGGGGGAACGAAATGACGCGTGTGGTGCAAAGTCGCCCAGCGAGACGGAAAAGCGCAAAGCCGCGCTCGGGCGCAAAAAGGAGGGAAGAGGATTGCATGACCTTCGCGGCAGCCGCGTGCACTGATTTTTCCTTCCCCCCCCCCCCTTCCTCGTTCTCTTTTTATTTTCCGCGATCCTTTCCCCTTTGATTCTTCACACTCGGATTCTTTTATTTGACTTGCAGGGGTACACTCTCGCGAGCGAAATCGATTTCGAACCTTTCTTCCGCGGGGTTCAATCCGAGAGGCATTAGCGCATCCGCCCGGCCGTGAAAACTTCACGACCCATAAAATCCCTCTTTCCACCCCCCTCTAATTCAATAATTATTTTAAGTTTTGATAAACCTTTTAAGCCATTTTACCCGCGTTTTCTTATACTTTTTTCTTTAATATGAAAGGTTTAATTTGGTTAAGTAGTTGAAGAAATGAGGATTCTGCTATGGAAACTTGTGCGCTTTAAAAACTCCGCATGTATTTTTCAATTAATTTATATTGTTTTTTAAATCCACTCGTCTGAAATTTTATTTTTAACGAATTCGTTCAAAAAAACGCGCGCGGTAACTACCGGAAAACCAATTTTCATGAATAACTTGTTATTCATTCGCTTTTATGCCCTCCGGAAATCGTCGTAATCGATCCCTTACTGTCATTTACCGGAAGAAAAATCGCCAGCGGATTCATAACTTGAAAAAAACATCGTTACAGTCCAATTTATTTTCTATACGAATCGTACATCTCCCCGATCGATTTAATTAAATCTTCATGCGATATCGCGTGAATAAATAAATAAAAAGAACCGCGCTCACTTCCACCTTCAGTCCGGCTCGCCGAACGCGCCAGGAAAAATTTACGTTCCTCGCATTCATCCAGCAATTCGTATCCGCGCAAGCAGTCCTCTCTCTCTCGCGCGTTAAACGCCCCGATAAAACATCGGATTCCGCGCCTGCGCACTAAAAGCAAAGTTTCGCGAGGGAGCTCGAGCGCGCGCACCGCAAACTTGGCATTTTTCAGTGGTCGCCCCGCCGCGGCGCCCGATGAATTGATATATAGCCCGGCTCGCGGCGAGCATCTCCATAAAGCAGCGCCTTTTGAAGAGCAATTCATCCAGCGGATGCGCCGGCGCGTGTGCGCGCCGCGCGGCGACAAAGAAATTTAGCTCGCTCCTTTTTCTCCCGGCGACGCCTCGCTGCCGTCCGATACGCCTACGCGCGCATGAAACATTTATTACGGGAGCTCGGGGGGAGAGTTTTGGCCGCCGGTCGCAGCGCGGCGTCGCTCGCGCGCGAACCCGAATTGTAAGAAAGTTAACGGTCCCCGACTGCGGACGACAAACGTTTGCACTTAGCGATTGAATGTTAATACGAATGTGAATAAATTGGGAGCCCGGCATTCTGGGAATATTCATAATTGATTAAACATTCTCCGTTGAGTTGAGCTAATAAAGTTTTGCCGTTGGTTCTGCATTTATAAAGTTTCGTTTGTAAGTTTGATAATTGCCCCGAGAAAGAAATTTGATCGACTCAATCGGCATCATCTGTTAAATGTACGCTATTCAATTTTCGGCTGATTTGATAGAATTTCTGTTGCCTTAACTGAAGCTCTGTTGATTTAACGGCATATTTGATTGAAACAACAGATTTACTATTAAATCAACCGATAATTCGATTGCGCATATTTAACAACATGATGCAGTTAAGACTGCACTGATATAACATCTGCTCCGGGTTAGTTTAAAAAGTTTTTAATTTGTCATGTCTCGATACTTTCTCATCCAAGCTTTTTGTTCGAACTCAAACTGTATTTGTGCGTAAATACAGTTTAAGATAGTTCTTGTGCTCGCTATAAAGTAATAAATAGATCTCATCAAAAAGTTTCGTATACGAATGGAGTATTAATAACGTTTATGTTTCCTGAAAGTTTATGATAAACAAGAAATAAATACATTTTACAAATAAATTAGTGCTTTAATGAACGGTTCTGTAAGTTAACTTAATTAATTAATTAATTTTAATTTGATTCGCCAAAAAATCTTGTATTTTTAATAATTGTAGTTGTTAATTCATATTAATACAAATTGATTAATTAAATGAGTTTTAATGAGTCTTAAAAATCAACAACCCATCGCTGTACCTTCTTGCCAAAAACTAATTTTTTGAAGAGAACCCTTTTCAATTTTTATCCCACTTGTTCCTCCACTTTCACACAAAGCCTGCATCGGCTCGTTTCCAGCAAGGACTATAAGCACGTAATATATCCGCAGCCGCGTAATAACTCAAGTTTTTATCGCGCGGCTCTTGTTATCTCCTTTGGAGCCACTAATAAATCTCGGCGTAAGGAAAGCGGCCGCTGCCTCTTAGCGGCTCAGTTATTAATTACCGATTAATTAGGTCGTAACTCAAATTACAGCAGGTGGCTCTATACTATACGGAAGAGCCGGGCTCGGCCGTGAAAGCGAGCAGCAGCCTTTAAACACTCGCTCATGGCTCTCCAGCGGCAGCTTCGCAGTTCAATTCAATAGGCGATTCGAAACGAATTCGGTTTAGGCCGCAGTTGTTGGCTCGACGTGTAGGTGAGAGAGAGAGAGAGAGAGAGCTCACGCGCTCCGCTTACTAAATGCAGGTCCTCCCTCCGTTTCAACATACCAACACTCGCTCGGGCCTCTGGTTTTGGTCACGATAGTGCCGGCACTTCCCGTCTCCCTCTTTCTCTCTCCCCCGCGCGAAAGTCGAAAGCTCGCAAGCGCGCCTCTCTTTCCGCATGTACATACGTACAGGGTGGCGCTGGTCGGCATACTTTGTCAGGATTCCGGGCGTTGGCTGACTATCCCGAGCATTTAGCAAAGTACCAAAGGGCTCGCCTGGCGAATGCTCCGCTGAACTGGACACACGCGCGCTCGATTCATGCGATCTCCCGCGTATTATATCCTCGTCGAGAGAGAGAGAGAGGATTTTCGATAAACGTGTGCCACTGCTGCTACTGCTGCCTTCCCTCTCTCTCTCTCTCTCTCTCTCTTTACGGCTCGCTGCGGCTGTCTCTGTGTGCGAGAGGGAGTTCGACGCTCAGCTTGCTCATTTGGCTCATTTCGTACTTTGGTGATAGGCTCGGCGTATGTATGCTCTTCCTCGCGGGTTACCCTCTTGCCGGGAGGCTACTGCCCTGCTCTGCCTGCCACCTATATTTTAGCCTGTATGCCGCTCTCATTAGCGAGCACTGCAAATGCGTTTGGCGGTTTTTTATTGCGCGGTTTACGCTGCAGACTGTCATCTCGTTAGCAGCCGGACTGGAAAGTGATTTTGCATTTCTATTTATATAGCGGCTTTTGCGGCTGCGGTGTTTTCGATCAGTTTTACGGGCATTTGGAGTTTTAATGAGATGCTAATTGATGAAGCTCTGATAATGCACGCAAATACTAAAGCAGGGAAAGTAATTATATTACGCAAGACTCCAATAATTATAATTCAATCTTCGTTTCTAGTTATTATGCATACATGAACATTAATCTTGCATAACGTTCTGCTTCTACATTTTCTGCATTTATTTAAGTCCAAGTTTATTTGAATATTACATAGGAGTTCGATTTTGCAGAATGTAATTCGTCCATTGATTAAAAGTGAAATTAAATCATAATACTCTATCTTATTTTACTACTTGAAATAATTGGAGATGCCATTCATTAGGTAAATGTTGATTAACTGCATTCATTCACAATTCTCCTCGCAACGAATAAGAGGCGGATTGACGTTCATTTATTCCCTGTAAGCTATCAGTTTGGAATAGGAGATAGGATTCATCACAGGTTGTTGATCATTCATCACGACTAAATTCAAACACAAATAAAGCATACATAAACTGTGCCCTAATTTTAAGTTACTCGCTGTGGAATTAACTCAGTATGTCAGATAACAGTTTACTTTGAATTTTGTTCTCCAAATATTTGTATTGTATAAAATAATTTAATATTAATTAAATATGTAAAGCACGCGCGATCACTTGATTAGATCAATTTCAAACGATAAATAGTTTTGCAAGAAATTATTATTAGGAGTTACAGTAAATATCAATAGTAATGCTAATAGAAACGTATCTGAGGATATTTTACTTATCAGTACTTTCGTTATTAAAAAAGAGTGTCTTAGTAATTGAATTAGTGTTCCAACGACGGAGATGACTTTTTGTTTTGCCTTATTTTCTCCGTCCCTCTCTTTTCCTTCATTTTACCATTTCTTAAATTCCCTCTTAAATCGATTTTATTTTTCCTTTTCACGAAAGAAATTATACAAGTGAACTGTTAGCGGACGTAAATAAAAAACATCTCGGTAAATAACAATGTTATTCATCGCCAAAAGCAAATCACAATGATGAAGAAGGTGCATCAGTGACTAAAAGAGCCCCTTCGCAAAGATCGGCCACAAAGCGAACACAAGACTCAAAGCGATGAAACGGCATGCCACTGATAATACAGTATTGTACATACATAGAATTAATCCTCTCTAAAGTTCTTGTATAATCCGCAAAGGCTGACAAATCTAAAAGGTACTCCGCATTTCCGACATAATAATTTCGGGTATGCATGATAACGAAGCGTCTTCCCTGCCGGAGATTTATTTGTGACCTCGGATGAAGTGGCGTGCAAGCCCGCAAGAGTTTCTAATTGAAACTCCTTTCTGGGAGACAAAGAATTGCTTCCATAACTAAAATGAGAGCTTTGACAAACAGGCTAGAGAGCTTAAAAATATTTTTTAACGAGAGGCTGAATTTTCCAGGTCAGACATTTTATTGAAATAGCCGTTGCCGCTGATTTTCTGGATAAGTACGAATAGTGCTGTATTTTAATCTTTTTTTCCAACAAGTTACTTTAATAATTGCTACTTTAGTAAAACTTCGCAAATGACGTGACGCCGAACAATTCCCTTCGTTATGCATTTATTTATTCCGAGAATATATTCTCTTTAGAGGAGGTCAGTCAGCTGCGATAACCGGAGCCGATTAGATACTGTAATCAAATCATGAATGGAAGCTGGCACTTAAGCCGCATACCTCTGTGGATGGCTATGAATGGAGAGAAATAGCAGATTGCAACGTATTAACTTCATCATCATACAACTATTCCTAGCAGAGAAGTACTTCGTGAACATTCTACTGACCCGCATTCGCGCTGCTTGAGAAAGAGGGGAAAACGAAATAAACATTAACTGTACATAGTCCAGGATGCCAACGCCAAGAAACAACTAGACATATTATATACAGCAGTTCAAGCGCATGCACGAAATAAAAGCGTCCTCAGAGATGACAAAGCGTCCACCGTCGGCCCTCGAAAAATGGCTGCGCGACACCGCGAATTCAAATTTAATACTCGAGTGCACCACGAAACGGTCGGGGAAACGTAACCGCGCGCCAAAGAAGTGCCTAATGCCGAGTGAAGATGGTGGCAGCGCGTCATAGCACGCCAACAATGGGCGGACTCGTTGAAAAACGGGCAGCCGCGACCTTCCGTCTTCCTCCCCCTCGGGCGAGCGCGCAGTCGACCTTTCGCACTTGTACGCAGCGGCAGGCTGTTAGAAAAATTTTAAGGTCAACGTTGCGGTCAACAGAAATAGTAAACATCATTGAGGATGTTGACTGCGAACTCTTTAGTCTGCTTCAACGTGATGTTCGTTTTAACACTCTAATTTTATGACATAAAATTGAAGCGTGGCATAAACTTTTATTCATTTTTCACACTTTTTAGAACAGAACAATTACTAATTCAATGGTATAACAATACGATTACAATTTTCAAAAAAATTAACCGCATTCCTACAATCAATGTCAAGTGTCGAAAACCTTTGCTTCGTCTCTCGCCTAAGCCCACTCGACCGGAAACGCAGCAAGCAGGTCGAAGGGGCGGGGGGGGGGGGCGAGGCGCGAAAAATAGCGAGACTCAAAGCGCCATCCGCTTTCACCCAAGCGTTTACCTATCTAAGGTTCGACTTTTTGCAGCGGCTCTTTGTGCTCGGACAGTCTCGAGCCGTCACCGGGCGACTTCATTGTTCGAGGAGCCGCGCGCAAAGACGCTGCCGTCGGCGGTGGCCCATCTTGCCTCGCGCTTAAGCAGCTGCGAGCTTCTGGAGAGACCTTTAAGCGCGGCTCTGTGTGCGCCTGAAGTGCATCGATATTGCGGCGGAATCAAAGCGCACGTCGGATGATTGGCCAAATCAAATGAGAGCTCGCGGAGGCGCCGAGAGAACCTCCAGTCTGCCGCTGCCGCTGCGTGTATTCGTGGGTTGCCAAGGAAGTGTAACGCGAGCTTACGATTCGGCGGTCGAACTAAGAGGATCGCATGAAAGCCCTTTGAGTGCGTTAAGTAATTGCATCCCAAAACAATTTTTTTAATACGTGTAACTAACATCTAATGACTTAGGTGATGATATATATTATAAAGTTGCATTTGATGAACTGGAAAAAAAATTAAAAAGTCAAAACTTTATAACATATATCATCACCAATTAGGTGTTAGTTAAATATTTTTTTAATGGATCTTATATCTTGGTGTACAACTACCTTAATACTCATGATGGTGTACCCTTGAGAATAATGATACCGCTTTTGTATACTGAAATTGGCGTTGTTGGCGTTTTATCTGCTTTGCCCGAACTTAATTTTAGTAAGCTTTATTCACGATTCCCGTTGCTTATGGTTTGCTTTCAATCGATATCGAAATTTTACTGTTTTTGCGTCGTAAAAGATGATTAATGGTACGGCCGTGCGACCGAGCTATTTGCAAATAAATTTCCAAATCCGTCCAAATCTCCGGCTTATCAATTCTCAGCTTCACAAAGCTTTCTCTTCGAAAGTGATATATATAATACGCATTGGAATTATTGAATGTTTGACACAAATGTGAGCATTCCAACTAAAGCAAATGTTTACTAAACTGAACGCTTCTTACATCCGCGAATACTTTGATTTCCACGTACGGAACTTACGGTGTAGATCCTAATGACGTTAGTGCCAATTCACGTGCCGCCTCCGCAGCCCACGAACTCGACGTTTTGTTTATATTGTTGTTTGTTTCTGCGAAACGGGATTGTAAGCGATCAAGATTCTGATGCATTTTTGTTCTTTGATTGTTTTCCTATTAAACTGTAGGTTTTTTTGAACATTCAATCGACTCCTTATTTTGAATTACAAGAAAATGTCACTTTGTAATATACCTCGATACAGGGACTGGATGTTAAATTTCTAAATATTATCCACAATAAATATTTGAAATTTCGAAAGATTCCATCGACATTCATTTTTGTCACCAACTTCCTCAAGTGTCATGAAACGGAGGTACGATAAATGCTTTATACAGTTTGTCTTTGAGAAGTCAAATGTTTGCTCGGCATATCTTCTGAGCAGTCCGTGAGTAAACCGAATGAGTATCTCGAAAATTCGGGGACTTTTTATTTAACTTTCTTTAAAAGCCAGCTTTACCGTCACCCTCCCGCTCATAATCCCCGCGAAAAGGGCGAGCGTTTCAATTACGCCTCTAATTAATAAAACACAGCCCGAAAACACGAAGCAATCATTTCCGCCGGGCGAAAAAAGTATTTATCCCTAATGAAATGCCGTCCCATCGAATGCTTTAATCGGATCAAAGAAAAAAAGCGACTCGCTATAATGCGGCGCTCGTCCCTTCGGAGACGATGTAATTCGATTTTTCATCGGGATCGAGTGCGCCCGGTTAAATTTCCAATTTACCGACTGCGGTCTCTACTATACCGTTCTATTAGAGCCATTGGCCCGAGAGAGAGAGAGAGAGAGAGAGAGAGAGAGAGAGAGAGAGAGAGAGGAGCAAATGTCAGGACTGTCCGGTTATAATTAACAACGATTCAGCTCCCGATATGAAATTCGGCTCTCGTACAAGCCGCGTGCTTTCGTCGTCTGCTAATACGAGGGAGGGCTGCAGTGCGCAAACGTCATTAGCGGCGGGAATCTTACGTACACCCCAGGCTGATCCTCACCGCTGTTTACCTAATTTACGAGATCGAGCGAAAGACGGCTGCTTGCGGTTTCCTCTGCCAGCTCTCATTGCCCGCGAATTCGTCGTGGTTTAGCTTGTGCGCTTTGTGTTTGCGAAAGCCAGACGAGCCCTGCGGATTCGGGCATTTTTGCCGAGTTCCCCGCTCTGCGGGATTTCGATTTATGTAGCGGACTGTAAAGCATTTATTGGACGGGCTGCGTGTTTACTCAAATTAAGTTTGCTACGCACTTGAAGGCTCAATTAAAACTATTAGTGAGGTATTGGGAGCAAAATCATCAGCGAGCCACTTTGAATCAACGTGTTATTTATGTTTAACAAATACTTACCAACTCCGTTTACGATTTTATTTATACAGTGATTATCGGCTTAACGTACCTGCAACAAAAATGGATTTATTAACTAATGAGTTTTATTAATAATATTAAATTAAGGTAATTCGTATTTAAAACAACATCGAATAGTTTTTCTATAGATTAAATGAACTACTTTATCAATTTTATTCAGGTCAAAGACTTTTTTTATTTTTTCATAATTTTTCCGTTCGCATTATTGAAATAATCGGATAAAACTTCTTTTGCAAAACCATTATTCGTGAAAAATGGGAACAAAAGAAAAATTTTTTATCTTCACGACTTTTACTCTTTTCTGAAGAAACTTTAGCGAAATTAATTTCTTGCTCTTTTCAAATTAAGAGCAGAAAAATTGCAAAACATAAGAAAAGTCTTTGAATCAAAGTTGAGCTGCATAAAGTTATAGTTACTGAGAAGTTGGAAATAAAATAAAAATACCGAAATAAGGATTAAACATTTGATAAATAATTAACAGAGCTTAATAACAAGCAGATTTCTTCACTTCGTTTGATGTGAGTTACATTTTTTCCTGAACTATGGACAATATTCTGTAACATTATAACGAATTTAGGCATCAGTTTTAATGAAGTTTATCAACTGTTTTCCCAAAGTTTACATCTGCCCGCGCAAATGCTTTTTTAGTGCACTTCGCTCATCTATTTACATCGCAAATGCAAGCTGTAAATGCGTTTGTACTTAATATTATAAAGGTTAACTTGGAAAATGTCGTTGGTAAATTAGCACTATCCAATTTATTAACTTGACGTGAGGAGAATACTGGCACTGATGCATAATCGGTCGTAATTGAATACGTCGGGAAGCCAGTGTCGTACATAAAGTTTGTACCCCACGTTGAAAATTGGCCGGAGGGTGCTTATTTTAACGACCTATTTTACGATCAGCGCCGGAAACCCCCGACCCCGCTGGATGATGCAACTTACAAGCTCATTAAAGCTCCCGCAGGCAAGAAAGATGACGAGAAAAGTGGAACGTAGAAGTCAGACGGCTCCATTTTACGCAGCCGCAAGTGACATTCCAAAGGAAGTAGGCGCATTAACTTTCATTCGACTAATTACTCTAAATTTGACTAACTACTACTTTGGCACTAGTTTGAACTTGTCAAATTTAAAAAGCTGTTACATTATCCTGGAAGCAAACTTACCTTACACTATTTGTGTATAATGAATGCTTGTAGAATTCAAATTTCTCTAATTGATTTGCTTAAATATTTCATGACCAAGTAATACTGCTAATTACTCAGATACTAAAGTACTCTTACTTATCGCAAATCTAGCTTATTAAAATCGATTATAACAGATTTCTAGTATTCCCTTTGCCTACTTGCGGCTGACAAACGAGCTTAGACGGATCAAAAGTCAGGCAGCCGCACGCATTCGCATATCTGTGGAGCGGCGCACACAATCGAGTAACAAACACGAAAGCACGCAAGTTAATTATGGACAAAGCAGTCTGGAAATGAGCGAAGACGTAGCACTGCATAATAGGTATAAGTCAAGTCCCTAATGCACAGCCACTCGGTGTAACCCCCCTCCCTTGAACTTCCCTCGTTGTAACCGTCAACTTGTAACGCTGCATCAAATCTTAATGCGAACGCAGTACGGGCCAAGTCTCATTACCGGCGAAACGTAGGCCGAAACGAGCTGCGAATGGCTCATTCAATCTTGACGCGACAATTCCAAAGGGCTTTCCACTGCTGGCCCACATAATGCACGCGCGGGATTCCCCTATCCTTCCTTTCCTTCCTTTCAGCGACGTTAAAACATCGCAGGGCAGCGGATTCTCCGGTTTCCTGCTCGCGGTCAGACAGGGGAGAACTAATTTCGGGGGTGAATTTTCATGCGCGATGAGCGTGATTAAAAGCCCGCGGATCCCTCTCGGCTAAACGAGCGGCTGCTGCTGCTGCTACGTGAATTTTATCCTCTTTCTGCGCGAGCTTCGCCCTCGACGCTTCCTCTCGGCGGCCTTTGAGTGGCAAGCACGACTTTCCCCTGCGGTCTTCGCCCTTTTCTCTGCGGAAAAATTAGGTGAGCTGACGCTGCCAAGAAGAGAGACCTTTTTTTTCAGAGAGGTAGAATGTTTTTCATCGTATTTTTCTGCTCTCGACTAACTAAATGATCTCTTGATACTTGAGACGTTCAGAAGTTTTAATTCATTGTCTTTTACTCCGCAGGTAAAATTTTGATCGAATTTTCATCAAATTTAAGGCTTAAAGTATTAATAAAAACAAATTATTAAGTACCAAACAATTTGGTTTTATCAAAAATAAAGGAACTAGAGATGTTTTAAGTTACATTACGAATAAAATTTATGAAAATTTAGATAAAAGCATACCGATTGCTATAACATTTTTAGACCTAGCTAAAGCTTTTGATACTGTACATCATGAAATACTACTGGATAAACTATATGTATATGGAATTAGAAGTAAATCACCTGACTTAATAAAAAGCTATCTCAATAAATACATGCAATATTGTTGTATTTCTTTAAGTTTGACGCGATCTTGTTATTTCTGTATACGAAATTGGAAATGTATAAACAATTTCTTTACTTAGTTCTTAAATTAGTTTTTAATTTATTTTTTAAGTATATTATGTATTCCGGACCAGCGAACAGGAAAGTTATTTTCTTCTGCTGGACTACTGCATAAGTGCATAAGCAATGTATGTATGTAATATGATATATTTTGTTACTCTGGATTAATAAATAAATTTTCAATTTTCTATAAATAATGATGTTCAAATAAATGATTTTCAAATGTTTAAAAAGTTTTTAGTAATATTTTTTTAAACCAATTGATTCTATTATTTAACGAGTTTGGAATGGTTTTATTATCGAAGAAGCCATAACGTTTAATCAAATTTGTATCTTCCACTATATAAAGCCATTCAACTCGCGATCAATCAATTTACTTTCAAATCGCAGTAAAATTCGGAAAAAAGCATTTTTCCGTTACGGCCATTTTGCTATTTGCAAGGTCATAAATACATTCGATGGATAGAAAGTGACAGGTTTTTAATTGTATTCAATAATTTTAGCGTTTTGTAAAAGAACGGTTATTCAATGGACGAAGCGGATAGTAGCTGAGTTCCGAAGGCAAACAACTGTTTCGATACCTTTGAAACTATCGGCAAATCCAATTAAAAAACTGTCACTCCCAACATCTGCAATTTATTTGTCGTCTCATTTAAGCTCGGAAGTTTAATTCGCCGAGAGAGAGAGAGAGAGGGGGGGAGAGATAGAGTCCCGATATAGAGATTCAATGAAAAATCCGTATCGCAGCCTACATAATAGGCCCTCATCGGTGCATAAGGCTCGTTCAGGAATCGATAAAAAAAAGAGCGGAAAGGGAGATGGGTGGAGGGCGGAAGGGTAAGACGGGGGGAGCTTCTTGGCGGTGCACTTTTTCCGCGATGAAAATAATAACGTAATTTCAATTCCACGCCTATACGAGAGCGCGGCTGCGAAAAAGCTCCCCCCCCCCTCTCTCTCTCTCTCTGCTCCTTGAGGCGATGAAGACGTCTTGTTTACGGAAACGATGATACCGCTAGCTGCCTTATCGGCACGCTCTTTGTCATTCGATAACCCAGAGCCTCGCCGCTCTCCCCGCCTCCCCTTTGTTCGTGTTACAACAATGCCGACACAGCTTCTCGCTTCCAGAATGCTGATGACATGCTATCTCCCTCCATCCCTCTCTCTCTGTCTCTTTCTCCTCTCCGGGCTCTTTTAAAGTGATCGACTTTGCAGCCGCTAAGAGCATTGACACAGCCGTCGCGCAGTCAAGTTTCCGCTGCAGCCGGGCTGGATTATAATTCGTTCAGCGTTGATCCGATTGGTTTCGTCGCTACCTCGTAGTCTCCTAGTCGATGGTGGCGCGTAGCGTTCGACCGAATGTTTCGCCGATTACATTACCATAATGCGACAGATTACCGGCTAGCTGGATCGAGAGAGAGAGAGAGAGAGACTCCATTGAAAACATTTTCTCGCTTGTCTTATGCAATTAAGGGGCTTGTTGTAGAGGTATTATGCATAGTGAATTGTTTTATTTGAATATAAATTTTAATCGCCTGCCGATCGTGACAGTCGGCTTTTTTATTACTTTCTCGAATACGGTCTCCAGTCGGAAAATCTCCAAGGTATACTTCTCTACTATATTATCTCAATGTACATTAACTTCCTTCTTGAGTCAACTGTGTGGGGCAACGTTACTGAAAGTTAATGTACCTCAGAAGTACCACTGAGACCTACTGAGACTCAAAAGGTTAATGTGTTATGAGGCGTAGGGTAAAGTTGCGTAAATTTATTTTGTGCAATGTCATTTTATGATAGATCTTAAGGATTACTTACAATTTTATTACACTGAGAAAAAAATTTAATTGAATTGATTACATAAAAAACGAAATTTCATAACATATATTATTAAATTAAAGACAAATGCTATTGAAACAAAAGTAAAGAAATTAATTAAAAAAAATATCTTATTGATTCAATGGCATTAGACGAATTTAATAAAATATTTTATTAATTCAATAGCATTTGTTTTTAATTTAATAATATATGTTATCGGTGAAATTTCATTTTTTATGTAATCAATTCAATTAAATTTTTTTCTCAGTGTAGACTTATAAATTTATAAAATATTGAATAACATTGAATTATTAATTTTAATTCAATCTAATCCCCACGGGATATTGTAGGATTAATGCTTTTATATTCTGCAGTATCCTTTTGCAAACATATGATTTTTTAAATTTTATATGAAATCGAAAGATTCATTAATTTAGTAGTTTTAAAAAAAAAGTAGAACTCGCAAGGTAGAAGAAGTCGAATGTTGCTATTAATGATGACGTAAAAAAGGTCAAGAATTTATTTCCAAAGTTGCTAATGGATCTTTTATCTCAGTTTTAATTTAACCCCAAAGTACTCTCAAAGTCACCAACGCGAATGCGCAAGCATTTCGGGTAGAAACAATAAACCTTGCGGGTAAGAGTAGCCCTAGAAATTACTCAATTTATTCATAACAGACCTCGAAATCCCCGCAAAAACATCAGATTTCCGGGCAAAGCCCGCCGTCAGGAAGTAAAGCGGCCGCAAAATACAAACATTAGAGCCGTCAATAAAAAAGCTCACCCTCGTCCAACCCGCTCCTCCTAAGCTCCCCGGCATCCACAGCCGGCCGGGCGATAAATAATAAAAAGGCCAAGTACTCGTGAAAAGTTAGTCGGGTCGGCGGCGCAGCCGTAAAAAGGGAGCGGCATGAATAGAAATCGGCGTCAACGAGGGCGGCGAGTCGCGCGGCCGGGTAGTAAGAAAAAAGCCCGGAAATTTGCCGCGCCACTTGGAGGAGCCTCGTCCTTATGGCCCCCTCGTTTGTTTATCCGCGAATGCAGATTCGCGCGCGCGGCCGCGCAAAGCTGCCACGGCAGTCCGCATGAATAGGGAAGCAGATGAGGCGCCGCATAATTAATCTTCCTTCCGCCGCGCCCCGAGACTCCGGCGTTGTCGCGCGCCTTCCTCCGTGGCTGCTGCTGTCGTCGCCGCAGCCGCCGCCTCTCCGCTGCCGGAGAATGCGAGTCGCAGCGGGCCGGGGGCGCCGAGAGTTACAGTTGGTTCTCCCTCGCGTTTTCGCGGCCCGGCAGCCAAGGGAGGAGGGACGCCGCGCTCTCTGGCCTTTTATGCAAAAATCCGAGAGTCGCTCGTCATCTGGCTTTCCGAGTCTCTGTGTTTCGCTTTGTCTTTACGCTCTCGCTCGCTCGCTCTCTGTTTCACGCGCACGCACACGCGAACGCGACGGTTCTCTCGTCCCCTCTCTCTCTCTCGGGGCTCGCAGCAGTTTCGAGGACGTGAGCGCACGCGAATTTAGGGCTGATTCAGAGGCCGAGAATGTAATTATGAGTGATACGGCTGGCTTGTTTTTCTTCTCTTTTATTTTGGATGAATGTTGGAAATGAAGTTGTCTAATTTTAACAAAGCCCCTTGTTAAAAGCGTTTGTAATTTCGTTGCGCGCTTTCAAAACATCCGTCTGAATTTATTTTAAAACGAAAATAAGCATGAAATGGTTATACTTTTATTAATTTAGCACGAGGAGCACAGAGAGCAGGGGCTCTTTATTCAAGCCGTCGGAAAACGAAGAAAAATCTTTCCCAAAACGGGTACGTGTCAATGTTTGCTCTCGCAATTAATACTTCTTTAACGAGCTATCCTTTCTCTCAGTGCTTTATCAAACAACTGAAATCACAGCTAATAAAAGAGCTTTATCGTCGAAGCCGCCGCACGTATCATAAAACCTTTCCCTATGATACTATTTACACGTGTAATAAAAATCAAAGGAGGGAGCGAAGTGCCAATCTAGTAAAAAGCTCCGAAAATTCGCACTTCATCAGCATTCGTTTTATCGCGCTGCCCCACAAAGTAAATTGTGCACTCTGTCACAATTTGTTGATTACGGACGAAATGATTGATCGGTTAGTTGAAGGAAGAACCCCGCGGAAAACGCGGACAACATTCACGATCATTTAGAGCACTT